>PVHT020000009.1:21386345-21398698 GCA_004024745.2 Catagonus wagneri | reverse complement strand
CTTGACCTGACTTACGCAGAAATGTTTCTGAGGTTTCAACAACATGCTCTGGATCTGGCCCAAGCTGTGATGACTCTTTGAGAGTTTTTCCCAACTCAATAATTCACTGGATAATTATAGTGCTTTCTCTGCATCTTTTTGTCCAGAGTCTTTGACCACAATATCCCAACAAATTCATTCACGTTTTTTTTTTTGTTTGTTTTTTTCTAAATCCTATTTATCTCAGTGGGTTCCTTGGACCCCATGCTTCAAATCCCGCGAATATCTGTTAAAAATGCACAACCTTGGACCTATCCCAACCTATTAGGTGATAATCCCCAGCGGTAGAGTATTACAGTTTTTAAAGACCCCTCCAGGTAGTTGGAAAGTGCTCCAACATTTGGACCCCTTAGCTTAATACAATCTAGTGGTAAGGGAGTGTTTGGCTATTTTTAGACACAGCAACACTCAGATTGCATTTGAAATTGGAATTTTGCTCTATCTTTTTTATGAAGGATTTCCTGTACCTATTGCTGGAGTCCCCAGATCCCTAGAGCCTCTTTATTTTCCACTCTCACCGCTCCTCCCTAACCCCACCCAAAGTTTGCCCTCCCATCTTTCTCTCCATGGGTTGTCACTTTTGTGCGTGACACGTGTCCATTTCCAGGAACTGATGACAGATTTTAACGGCTGATAAATGAATGCAGGTGCTGCTTCACTGGAGAATGGCTACTTTTGATGAACACAGGCAAGGAAACAGATACTGTGCTACGTTACGCCAATTTCTAACCAGTGAACTTTCCAGACCTTTGAATCCGAAAACACATAATTTGCCTGAAAACGCGATCAACTTTGATCTTCACGCTACTCAGTGCCCTCCTCCACCCTCACTCCCTGGTGGCCCTTTCATAGAGAAAGACCTGGTGACAGTGGCTCTGGCATTTGCTGAGATCTGCCTGCCCCCCCCCAATCCCAGTGGGCTTCTCGGTGTTGGTGCTGCTGTCTACACCGACCTTCCCTGCTGGGCATCACCTGTGAGGATGAGTTAGTGCGAATGACCAGCTGATGCGCGTGGCTTCTTTGCGCTGCCCTGGGAAGAGGGACACGTGTGTGTGGCCTCAGAAGAAGCACACCCGATTTCTTCCCTGACAGAGTGTGCGTCTCTCCATCTCGTGTCCCTAATGGCAAGTTCAGAGGGAGACGGAGGCGCCAGGCTGCGAGCCGTGGCTGTTCGTTCAGCAGGAGACAATTCCCACATGGTTGCGTGGGAAAGCTCGGACCTATTTTAAAAGACTCCCCCGTCTGATCTGTTCCCCAGGAGGCATCTATGGGTTTTAAGGGGTGTGATTTGTTCAGACATTCATTATCAAAAAGCCAGGGGATGTGTCTGAAGCCCAGAGGCCTCGACTTTTGTGCTCTGGGCGGACCTTTCAAAGTAGCGTTGATGCTTTTCCTGTATGTCACACCGCAGTGCCTGTACTCTCTACAACTGACACATATTATTATTTTTTCGATCGTAACCAGTGTCTTAGAGTTTTCCGAGCAGGTTATTTCCCATCTCTCCAATTTCTGTTCTTCTTACCAATTTCCCTCCCTCATCACACACACCGTTCACACACCTGTGGGCGTCTCCTCACCTGCCGAGAAGAAGCATTGCTTTCACTGTACACTGATGCTGGTGTGTGTGTGTGTGTGTGTGTGTGTGTGTTGACACGGCCTCAGGGAGCAGAGGACAGCCTGCAGTTCAGCCTGAGGGACCGCCCACTGCAGGGAGGCTGTCTCTGTTCCCAGAGACACGGGGCCCCGTCTCCATCTGTTCTCCCACATCAGGACTCCTCCCTGCAGCTGGGCCTGGAAACTGCCTGGAGGTGGGTTAATTCCAACGCGATCCCGGGAGTGGAAGCAGCTTCCAAGAAGGCCCGCAGCGCCTCCTGTCTCCTGGCGAATCCTCTCCCAGCAGCATATGTCAGGAGACCAACAGCATATGGAGGAAGCCATGATGTCACTTTCCAAGTTAAGCTATAAAAATGACTTGGGCCCTCACTTCGTTCCTCCCTCTCTTAGGCTGCTTGCTCCAGGGAAAGCCACTGCCGTGTCGTGAGCAGCCCGAGGGAGAAGCCGCCTGGCAAGAAGCTCAGGCCTCTGACCACACCTGCTGGGACCGAGGTCTGTCAACAGTCATGAGAATGAACACGGGAGGAACCCCAGTGGAATCCTGTGGTGACTACAGCCCCAGCCAATGGGTCAAAGCAACCACAGGAAAGACCTTCAGCCAGGACCACGCAGCCAGGGCAAGCCCGGATTCCCAACCCACATTAAACCTCTAAATCTGGAGTGATCTGCTACCCACAGTGGACGACTGATACAACAAGGCCTTGTGTCCTCAGGTCCCAGCTTGTTCAGACCACTTACCTTCACGACACAGTTCCTGGGCTGACTCACAAATCCTGGGCAGGATATTGTCGCCATAGCTTTTGTTTATTGCCGAGTCTTGCCATGCATGGAATTCCTGTGCCGGGAGACCCAACGCACAGAACAACGCCTGGCAATGTGAGCCACCCAATGAATATTTGCTGTATTAAGGACACAAAGATTCACAAGGTCAAACCTCCAATCAGACCCCAAGAAAACCATTCAGTCTGACAGAATATTGACCAGAATGTGTCATAAAGTGAATGATGAGCAAGCACTAAACGTTGCCCAGCAGGGACCAGAAAACCCCACAGAGCCCCCCAAACCCTCTCCATCCTGGGGCCGCATTGTTCCTGTGAGTGAGCCCTCTGTGGAGTGTCTGGTTCCACTCGGGGTGCTGAGGACACACACCTGTCGGCTTTCTGCCTGGGCTTCGGGCACTCCCCCAGCGTGGTCTTCCTCGGAGACGGGCTGCTGCGTCCTTATCCGGAGCTGGTTCCTCTCCTGTCCCTGACTCACCTCCCTGAAGGCACCTTAGGTTCTTGGCTTCCGTCCTTGTCTCGGGGACTCAGGGTACGACCCACTTAAGCCCCGTGGCTCTTCCTGGCAGGAACCACAGCTCCAGGTACAACCTACTGTGCACTGGCCCCTCTCTGGGGTTATCGCTGATGATTATCCACCACTGTCCTTACCGCGTGACACCACCCATCACCTGTGACACTCGGCTTCTGATCTGGGCTTCAAGAAGTCATCAGCGCTGATTCCCAGGCAGATGGGAAGGTAGTGACTTTGCCTCAGCTCCGCTGTCCTGCCCACGTCCTCTGCAGAGAAGGGGGTGTTGACCCCAGCCGACCACTTCCCCTGTATCCCCAGGATCCTTAGCATCCTAACGCTCCTCGGGTCAGGAGTGGCCGCCACGTGACCACACCTGTCGCTTAATCATTATCTGTGGTCTGTGTCTTTCATGTACTACAGAAGTGAGTAAACGCAACCGAGTCTATAAGGCTGAAATGAAATTATTTGCCATCTGCCTTTGACGGGAAAAATTTCCTGACCCCTGATGTCTAGGTCAGTTGATGCCAGAAGTTGTCACTTTATCAGAACTGTGATTAGAGCAAGACTGGCAAGTATGCCTGTAATAATCATGGAACGACTAACCCACCAGCACCTTAATGCAACTAGGAAAGAAAGTCCTCTCAGTCTTTAAGAAGAGAGCTTAATGAAAACATTTCATTAGCAATCCACCAGAGTCCTCAGATTTACCATATCCAACCAGTAAAAGCATCGCCCAAGCCCAACACTGGTGCATCAGAAAAGATCGCTAGGATTTGAATACACGAGAGGCTGAGTCGCACGCAGCCTTTCTCCTCTCCACTGAGTGAGCTGAATAAGCCGATTGGGTTCCATGACCTCGGAGTCACCCTCTAGGAAGGACAGAAGGAAGGAAGGGAGGGCAGGAGGGAGGGAAGGGGGGGAGGAAGGAAGGAAGGAAGGAAACACAGCGCCGAACCCTTTCCTGTGTCAGTCACTGAGCTATTTCATTTTTGCTCCAGCATTTTCGTAACTGAGGCGCGTAGAGCTGAGGGGGATGAAGCAGCAACTGCTGTTGAAGAAGCAGACGTGGATCACCGGGGACCAGAACGAAGCGCTGCTCACCGGAAGCCTGTCCTCCACGGCCCCTCGCAGAGCCACCCAGAGGAAAGAAACGAGGGGGCCCCGGCCGGTCCCCGTGCTGCGTGGGGCCAGGAGCAACCCCCTCCCCTGACTCGGAGTCATTGCCCCGCCTACCCTGTCACGTGACCCGCGAGAGCCCCTGTCCAGGCCCGTGGTGGGCTGGGCAGGTGTGATGAGGCCCGGACCTTTGTGAGAGCAGGTGCGGGGCGCCCAGCTCCCGCTTGGACAGAACCGGGTGGCGCGGGCGGGTGATGCGGGACATCAGGCTGAAAGGATGAGGAAATTGGCACGCGCTCAGATTCCGCGGGTGGGAGTGTAAACTGTGCAGCTGCTCTGGAAAACGGTCTGGCAGCTCCTTGATTCAACAAATTTAACGTATGTGACCCAGCCGTCCACCTCCACTGCCCGAAAGAAATGAAAACACATACCCACCCAGAAACCCGTACACTAGTAGCATAACAGCATTATTCATAATACCCCACAGGTGGAGAGGACCCAAATGTCCATCAGTGGGCAGGTGCGTAAACCAGATATGTGCTCTATCCATGCAAGGTGATATTATTTGGCCGTAAAGCAGAATAAGGCACTGATGCATGGTTCAACCTGCACGAAGCCTGGAAACAGTATGCTAAATGCAAGAGGCCAGTCATAGAAGAACACATATTGCATGCTTTCTTTGGCGTGAAATGTCCAGAACAGGTAAATTTATAGATACAGAAGGTAGACGGGTGGCTGGCCATGAATGCGGGTGGGGGAGGGGAGATGGGAGTGATACCTAAACGTGGGATTTTCTTTTTGAGGTAGCGAAAATGTTTTAAGATGGGCCCTGAGCATGGTCGCACATATCGTGAATATACCAAAACCACTGAACTGCACTTGCGCGATTTGTATGGTCTGCGGAATTATAACTCAATCGAGCTGTTAAAAATATTCGTGCTCACAGCCCTGCCTGTCACTCCACCGCCCTACTCTCTTGCTGACACTTCGAGGTTTTAAATTGGAAATAGTTTGGGGGATGTGGAGCAACCAGGCGTGTGTCTGTTCCGCAGCACCCTTCCCGCCCACTCAGAGAGAGCACATCTCCTGAGCTGAAAATAGTAGGGTCTGGCAAAACAGGAGCTCCCCAACCTTAAAATTTAGCTTTCTTTGTGTCTTTTAATGGGTACTTGTCGGCAACAATGGAAGTAACGCTGAGAAACGGCCATTATGAAACATCAGAGCAGCACCGCTAACTGACCTCGGCCTGGATCGCAGCGGCTCCCCGGCACCCAGGCTGGGGGATAACGAAGTTTGATGCTGCGCTGAGATTTGAAAGAAAAACCGCTGCCGTCTCCTGGGAGCAGGTCCGTTCAGGCTCCCCCTGCCGGGAGTCTGCTTTACAAAGAGCCCGAAGGCCACTGGCCTTCTTCATGGTCTCTCTGCCCTCGACGAAATGTGCTGTAAATAGTTAGACATTAAAACCTTGGAAATAATCAAGCCGCCATATACCACGCCTAGAGGACTAATTGGCAGAACTCGGTCTTGCTGATCGTTAAATCCCTGAGTCTGAAATGCCCGGGTGGGGGAGGAGAGACTGGAATTCTCGTCTAATATTGATATTTATAGCCCCTTTGTTTTGCCGAGAGCAGGTGTCTTCCACTCTGTGAACATAAATTCAGACTCTTTTAATTTCACGTTCCCATCCACAAATCATTTAAGCACCAGGACTCTTTTATAAACAGTGTTACCTTAAAAGAGAAAAAAAAAAGAATCAAAGGGCTGAATAATGACAAAGCTGCCTTTAAAGCATGCAAGCCTTGCAGACACCAAGAGGGTTGCGCGCAGCAGCGCGGAGCCTGTCTGGATTCATGAATATTCATATCCCACCGCGACTGGGGCGGGAACGCCCCGCCCACAAGCGCCCGGAGGAGGAGCCCCATCTGAGGAGCCTCGGGGCGGGGAGGGGGCAGCCCCTCCCACCCGGGTCCTGGCCCTAATAATGTCATCTCTTAATCAGGAAAGCAAGGCTGGACCTTCTTTCTTTCCTCTTCCCCAGGGTTTTTAAAAGGTAAACCGGTTATTGGATTGTGCTGTGAGTCTCCTGAGACAAAGCCCGAGATCAATACTAGCCACTGTTATTCCAAAGACCTGTCTCTCAAACACCCTGAGAAGCCTGTCTAATGGATCCACTTCCAGCCTGACCAGCCCTCCTCTTCTAAAAGCGAATTAAAATCAATTTTGGTTAAAACAGAGCTGGCGATTTAGCGCATCTTGTAAAGTCGTCCTGGGGTTTCCGAAAGTCATCAAGTTTACCTGCCCAAAGGAAAAAGTCTGCTAATGGCCCCTGTCACCTGTGCCTCCCACAGGATTAGAGAAGAGGGAAGTGGCCAGCGTTACTGGCTCTTTCCAGCTCTTTCCACATCTCCGAACTTTAACGGCCAAGGTGCTCATTTCTCTATGGCTGGATTCTCCTAAGGGTCTGGTAAACGGGAGTCGTAGATTCTAATTTGCTAATAGAAAAGGGGGTGTTCTATTTTAATGGTAACTTCTGAGCTACAGATGCCATGATAGCAAGCCTTCACACCAGCAGAGACATTTACAGTTTTTAATATATTTTCATGTGATTTTTAGGGTACTAAGAAACAAATACTTCGGGAAAACATTTAAGTAGAGTATAACTAGGGAAAGGAGGAGATGTAGAAAGGAGGAGCAATACAAAAAAAAAAAAATCAGCGTTTGTCAGTGCCACCCATAAAAAAGCCGAGAGCAGGGGCCAGCAGTCCGCCCTCTGGCTGTCGCCCTGGCCACGGCTGCAGGAGCCCAGCAGGCAAACCACCCAGCCTTTTGCCAGAGGGGTGTGGCTGACACCCCCACTGGATCTTATCCCTGTAAAGTGGCACCCCCGAGGGATAAATTAAGAGGCTGGGATTAACATATACACATCACTGTATATAAAATTGATAAACGACAAGGACCTACTATACAGCACAAGGGCCCGTACTCAGCAGTTTATAGTGACCTGTAAGGGAAAGAATCTGAAAAGGAATATCTCTCCATACGTGCGTATCTGAATCACTTTGCTGCACACCTGAAACTAACACAACGCTGTAAACCAGCGGTATTGCAATCAATAAATAAGGTGGCACTGCTGATCACCTTGTCACTCTGAAAATAGGAGACCCCAGCCTGAGAAGCCGGCCGGTGCCCGGCGAGTCCTAGCCCTAGGGCAAGGTGGCAGTCTTTCAGTGTGCTTACCTCCTTTGGGACAGGCAAGCATGAGGGCGTTCATTCTTGTCACCCCACTCTCCGCTCACAGCCTCAAGGCGCTGCTATCAAAGTGCATTGCAACTGGTGCCAGGCTTAAGTTTTACAACCATCTTTCCTCTGAAAGACCCCAGCCTGGTAAGCCTTCCTGGGCCAGGGTTGTGCTGGGTGTCGCCACGAAGCCTGGGACCACCTCCTTCTCTCAGTGGGTTGGGCATCCTGTGGATTAATAATAAACTGCAGACTGCTGCACCCATAGGCACGACTGAACTGTCGCCCAGAGCCCTGAGACACTGCCTAGGCTTTGTCTCATTTCCTTCTGCTCGGTAAAACCCACCGGACTGGTCCTCTACCGCTGATGAATACTATGGCACGCCTTGGTAGGGACGCAGAGGCGACCTGGGCTCACCGTGAGATTATCGTGGACCTCATTTTGTATGAAAATGCCTAGAAGTCTCCCAAGAGACCCTGCCAAAGATGAACTGTGTCCACTGCCCTGCATTTGCTAATTGGGTTAGAGCTCTGATCTCATTTGCAGGACCTAATAAAGAAATTCATTGAACCTGAACAGATGTGGAGTTTATCCAATGCCGTTTTCTGTGATAAGTGTCAGATATACACCGTACGCTGCCATCGCTGTAGATATACGTGTGTGTGTGTGTATCATACATATGCCACGCATAGAATGTCAGAGATTCTGGGGCAAAAATACACTTAAGCTCCTAACGGCATCATGTCTTCCAAATGGCATAACGCCTCCCAAACCCTCTGCATTCATTTCCTCTGATTTTTGAAAGATACGACGTTTTTAAAGTATGAACATTTTTTTTTGTATTGAAAGAACATGTTAGTTGTACATTATAATGATCACATTTCAATCAAGGGACCTGAGATGTAAATTCTACCTGGAGGAACAGAAGATAAGGACCCAGTGTTAATGGGTCCTTAGACACGCCATTAGACAAACACCAGACTAATTCATGGGACTCAGCCATCTCCTCCGAACCCCGTCCCACGTATTCTCAGGCATCTCTGGGGACGCAGCCATCGAACCAGCACACCTGGCAGCGCATCTGTCCAACTCAGAGTTCCCAGCCCGGTGCCCGCCTCACTCTCCTGCTGCTGTGTGCTTCACTTGCTGGCTTTGCTTTTTTTTTTTTTTAAATCCCTTGGTGGAATGGACATGCAGGAACAGCCTGGATGGAAAAGAACGAGCAAGATGAGATCGTATGTGCACAGCCGTGTTTGTAAACGCGGGGACGTTTCCTTTAAAGGTGTGCCGAAGACTGGTCTCTTCCTGGGAGCTGTTCAGCCACAGCCGCACTGCCCTGCTATTCGCGTTGTTTTGTGTGTCAAATTGGAAGGGGGTCCGCACGGAGCGTCTGAATTTCTTAGACTGGCCGTGAAAAGACAAATCTCCCAGCTTGCTGCCTCTGTTCACCGTGATCGGACAGGTTCTAATGAAGGGCAATGACAGCACGCCTGGGGGCATCCAGGTTGAGGAGCTCAGTATATTAAATCCAAGATGCTATGAGGACGGTGAAGGCTTAGAGCCAGTTTCACGCTCTCAAAGCAGGCGTCGTATGGCAACAGCACAGCCATCCGCATTTTTACAGCAGTAGGAAGCACAGGGAACTCGACAGAATGTCCTGGTGCCCTTTGCTGGGATTTCTTACAGATCATTGGCTGTGAGTTACGCTATTAGGTCATATTTAAGAATACGCTGTCCATGGTGAGTGAAGAGAGCACAGGATGAATGGAATGTGTGCAGTTGACCATGAGATAAAATAGGCCACCCCAGCCTGGACAATCTACAGCTTCCTTCAGCTGCTGGAACAGATCGGCACAGACGCAGTGACTTGGACCGTGGCAGATTTATTATTTTGCAGTTCTGCCAGTTGAAGTCCCCGATGAAGATCACGTTGCTGGCAGGGCTGTGCTCCTTCAGTGCCTCCAAGGGGGTGCTCGGGCTCGAATGCTGTGTTCCCCCAAGACGCCTGTCGCTGGGCGTCTTAGCATGTGACCTTTGTTTGGAAATAGGGTCTCTGCAGATGTGACCTGCGACGTTAAGATGAGGTCATACTGGATTAGGGTGGGCTGTAACGCAGTGCTGGATGAACTGACAAGAGGATAAAACTAATAGAAAGATTCTGAGAGCACGGCGAGGGAGGGAAGCGGCCGAGGCTGGGGGCTGCCTGTACAGGGACGCCAAGGATCAGGATTGCCAGCAACAGCTGAACCCTGAAGAGGGCAGAAAGCATCCTTTCCTAGAGTGTGGTGGGAGTATGGCCCTGCCAACACCTTGAACGTGGGCTCCCAGCCTCCACAGCAAGGAGACAATAATCAACTCTTTTAAGCCCCCTTTGTGGTTATATGTTGTGACGGCCTGGGGAGACTGGTACAGAAACCATCCATCCGCCGTTTTTTCTAGAGGCTGCCTGCACCGTTTGCTTCCTGGTCCCTTTCTCCACCTTCAAAGTCACCCGTGACGGGCTGAGTCCTTCTAACATCTCTCTGACCTTCTGTTGCCATATCCATCTCTGGATAGAACCAGGCAAAGTTCTCTGATTTTAAGAATTTGTGATTTGACTGAGCCCACTGGGGTAAGGCTGGTGGCCTCCGTCACATCTACAAAACCCCTTTTGCCACTTAGGTGACGTGCTCACAGCTTCCAGGATCAGGGCCTGGGCATCTCTGCAGGGGGTTGGGGGCATTCTTCTCCCTGCCCAATGGGCTGCCAGAAAAGAATACCCCAAATTAAAGACAAAACAGTGGGCCGCATAACTTTAGAAAATCTAAAAAGAAAAGTCAACAGCTATTGGATACTTGTCACATTCAAGGATGAGTATGAGGGAGGGGAGAAGGCGAGATGAATGGGGCAAGTCTGTCTTCACGAAGCCGTATTCTATTGGAGTTCCCATGTGGTTCAGTGGTTAATGAATCTGACCAGTACCCATGAGAATGCAGATTCAATCCCTGGCCTTGCTAGTGGGTTAAGGATCCGGTTTTGCCGTGAGCCGTGGTGTAGGTTGCAGATGAGGCTTGGGTCTGGCTTTGCTGTGGCTGTGGCGTAGACCAGCGGCTACAGCTCCGACTGGACCCCTAGCCTGGGAACATCCATATGCCACGGGTGAGGCCCTAGAAAAGACAAAAGCCATATTCTATTGGAGTAAATGATGTAAATGCATCTTATGATAACAGCAAAGGCATTTACTATTTACCTCCAAAAGAAAGCACGGGAGACTTTTTAAAGTTTCACTTGGCTCTTTTATTCAAGTCTATAAAGCATTTTCTAGCCCTGAAACAGGATGCCAGGCAAGCAGGAGTTCGGTGATGAGCCAGCCAGAGGTCTCTGGGGGAGCAGAGCAGAGCTCACACCGGGCAGGCGCGGTCTGCCTAAGAAGATATCTAAACTGGTTCTTGAATAATGTGCATGGTGTAAGCAGGAGGGAAAATGAGACTCCACACGGGCAGAGCAGCGCCAGCAAGGGGACTGAGCGGTGAACGCTCAGTGAGCACCGAGAAGACCGAGGGGGGTTTTTAAGACCGCATCCAACCAGAGAATGAGAGCGAAAATTAATTTGCTTTGCTCACTGGCGCCTACTGAGCGCTATAGACAGCTGTTCTAGGAGGTTTTCTCCTTGCCTTTCAGTTATTGACTATTGAGTAGCACAGGGGATGGCAGCCTGTGCAGCGTTAGTTTTCAAAACCAAATCAGGCAAACTTTTCCCTTAATGGCGTTTTTTTTTTTTTTTCCCCACATGTTTAAAATAAAATTAGAGTTTAGAGACTAGTAATAAAATAACTTAAAAATCACTGAAGATATTTTTAAAAATCCATTACTAGTGCCTCTGAGTCTTTAGTTTGTGACCAGATTGACAGGTGTAGGGTAGCAAAATTTGCTCCCCCCCAAAATGTGTTTCATTAGCATGAGGATTATTTTATGCTGGTTATTTTTAAGGAACAGAAGACACAGGAAGCCTGTCTTTTGACTTCCCCTTTGCTGCCTAAAGAATTTTTTTTTAAAAATTGTATTGGGGTAGAGTTGACTTACAATGTTGTGTTAGTTTCGGGTGTACAGCAAAATGAATCAGTAATGCATATATACACATGTCCATTCTTTTTCCCGTATAGGTTGGTACAGAATATTGAATAAAGTTTCCTGTGCTTTATGGTAGGTCCTTGTTATTTGTCTATTTTATACTAAAGGGCCTGGTCCTGATACAGAATGATCTCCAGAGGGGTCTGCGAAGAAGAAATGGGCTGTGTGTGTGTTTGGGGGGACACTCGGCAGGGCCTGAGATCAGGGTCCACTGGGGTCTCACCGTCTCCTCCTGCCCCGCCAACAAGTTGACCAAACATGTGCTCTTCCACCCCCATGTCAATTCCCTTCCTCCCCTTTGAAGTCTGGAACCACTACCCCCCACCCCCAAACCTGCCCTTTGTCTTCAGCAGAAGATGATATTTAAGATGAAGGCTTTGGCCATTTTACCCAGTTCCCCTGGGTCGCTCCCATGGATATATGTTATTAGACTTTTATTTGATTTTCTCCAGTTAATCTCTCTCCAGTCGCGTGGATTCTTAGGTCAGTCTGGAAAACCGAGAAGGACAGAGGCGAGTGTCTCCTTCCTGGACAGACGGAATGAGCATGTGAGATGAGAAAGGGTCACCTTGAAAACAGGCTTAAGATGAAACTTTTAGTTGATATTTATTTAGGTAATTGTGAAAGGTGTTTAGCTATCTTCCACCGAGCAGGTGCACTTTCAAGTTGGAAAGTGGCTGGCAAGAACAGGAAAAAATATATACCTTCATAGCAACACGTGGTGTCATATTTGATCAAACCGCTGGCTCCAGAGCAGAGCCTTGCTGACCCATCAAATCAACCCTCTTGATTCTGCCAACCTGAGATAAGTGGGTAAGTGTATTTGCCTAACTGCTCACCACGGCCACAGCTGAAGCCCGGTCTGGGCTGGGGGAGAAGCCGTGGGAAGGGGACCGATGAGGGGGTCTGATGGGCAGGCTCCACTCCACCTCCTTCAGCTGGA
>PVHT020000009.1:21367927-21378220 GCA_004024745.2 Catagonus wagneri | reverse complement strand
TTGCCTTTTGTCATTTTTAGGGCCGCACCTGCGGCATGTGGAGGTTCCCAGGCTAGGGGTCTAATTGGAGCTGTAGCCGCCGGCCTACGCCACAGCCACAGCAACGCAGGATCCGAGCCGCGTCTGCGATCTACACCACAGCTCACGGCAACGCCGGATCGTTAACCCACTGAGCAAGGCCAGGGATCGAACCCGCAACCTCATGGTTCCTAGTCGGATTCGTTAACCACTGAGCCACGACGGGAACTCCAATAACTGATATTTTTAAAGAAAGTGTGTTCCTGTGAACTACTCAGAATTTTAAAGTTAAAAAGGTAGTCACTGACTGTAAGGTGATACGTATAGATGGCATTGGTATGTTTCTGTTTGTTTATTAAGGTTAAAACAGTGTAATTTTGTTTTAAAGTATAAATGAGCAGTTCTGCCACAGTGGAAAAGAAGATAGGGAAAGACAAACTGGAGGGTGTAAAATAAGTCTGAAAAATTTAAAGGGAAGTAAGTTTTGACTGATATTACTTGTAAGTGATAAATTTGAAAAAAGCAGTGAAATGTCATAAAATTTTGACCGAGTTTGCTCCCTGTTAGTGAGTATAATTATAAAATGAGAAAAATACTTAGAAAAACTTGTCTCCAAAGGATTGCATGAATAGCATAAAAAGAAAACCTGATATTTGGGTTTCCTTTTTTTTGCCTTTTTGTCGTTTTTTAGGGCCGCATCCGCGGCATATGGAGGTTCCCAGGCTAGGGGTCTAATCGGAGCTATAGCCGCCGGCCTACACCACAGCCACAGCAATGCAGGATCCGAGCCGCGTCTGAGACTACACCACAGCTCACTGCAACGCCGGATCCTTAACCCTCTGAACAAGGCCAGGGATCGAACCTGCAGCCTCATGGTTCCTAGTCGGATTCGTTAACCGCTGAGCTACAACAGGAACTCCCCTAACTTTCTGAAAAGAGGAATGTTGGAAATAACTGGCTGGGGCTTGCCATGCTCCAGAGTCTTAATCATCTCCTCTTGCTGAAACTCTACTGTTTATTGACCCAACACTAAGAGCACCAGCACATCAAAAAGCGAAACCCGCTCCCAAGGTTAATCAGAATACATAAAAAGCCACTAACGTGAAGATGGTTCAGTCTTGAGCTTTACAGTTTGGATACTCAATACCTTTGTCACTTGTTAGCAATCAGCCTGCAGGGCTGAGCGGATAAATGAAAATATTCTGGAGCCGCGTTGGTGCCCTCACCAGCCTCTAGGAGCACAACCCTCGGTTCGCTTCTGATCGAGTCCTTATCACTTGATTAGGCGCGTCCTTCGAAAGGGGCCCTGCTCTCCCCCGTTTTGATATTGTTGCTATAATCAGTTTCCAGGGCTGTTTCACCATGTTGAGCTTCGCCCGACGGTGTTTTCTTGTTTCCCTTACCCTCGCCTCAAGGCCTGACTCTCTGTGACCTTGAGTCTTCTGGGAAATGTGTCAAAACCTCAGGCGATGACCGAGCTTTGAGGTGCTCTTGGCAATTCCTGGTGCTCTAGGCAAGGACTCTGACTCCGCAGTGGAGGGTGACGGGGTCTCAAGGGACAGGCCCTGCAGGTCATCATGTCCCATCAGGAGACTGAGCCAGAACTCCAGGGCTCAGTCCAGAAACAGGTGACTTGGGGAAGGTCATCTGCTGAACACGAAATCATCAACCACGTTTACAGAGGATGAAATGGACTAAAGGAACACATTTCATCATGAGTCCGTTTCTGTTTCAATGAGCACGCGAGAAACCCTTCTTAATGTCAGCTCTCACATTGCCAACCAGTAGTTACGCAAACTGAAACAGAGCTTTCTTTAAATAATGTCGTTTCATCTAATCCCTCAGACTTGAGAAAAAAGATAAAAATTTTATGAAAGTTCTCATATAAGCTAATAAGTGGCTAGCACACTGACAAAATACTATTCTAATAGAAAATATTTATATATATTAATTATCTGTGACCACAAACCTTTTCAGGAGATAATTCCATGGAGTTCTCTTGTGGTGCAGCGGGTTAAGGATCCAGCATTGTCACTGCAGCCGCTCAGGTTGCTGCTGGATGAGGGTTCTAGCCCTGGCCCGGGAACTTCCACATGCGAGGTGTGGCCAAAAAAACTGCCAGTGGTTAAATATAACGTGAGCAATTTTACTAAATCCTGTCGTCGTTGTTTCTTTTTTCTTTTTCTTTTTTAAGTTTTATTCAAGTCCAGTTGATTTACAAGGTGGTGACAATTTCTGCTGTACAACAGAGTGACCCAGTCATACACGCACAAGCCTCCATTCTCACTCAGATTTTTTTCCCCACATAGTTTATCACAGAGTATTGGGTAGAGTTCTCTGCGCTGTACAGCAGGTCCCCTGCCCCTTCTCTTTGTACGTCACTGTGCACTTGGCCATGTGCCTTGCTTTGCCCGATGGCACCTCAGCAGAAGTGATGGCGTTCTAAGCCACGGAGGTCTCCCTCATCTCCACTCAGCATCTCAAGTCCCTGCTGTTGCCATGACAACGCGTTCCCATGGTGGTTGCTGGCCTTTCCGCTTTGGCTCCAGAGTAAGACGTGTGAGTGGACCTGAACCATGCGACAGATGTAGGAAGCAGAGCAGTCCCCACCAACAACCTCAGAAGACCAGAGACATGGGGGCAAAGATAAATAAACCTTGCTCTAAGGCCCTGGCTTGTGGGGCTGTAGTTGTTACACAGCAGTAAGTGACAGACACCGAGGTGGGTAATGGACCGCAAGGGGACACTGTGGTGCCGAGCGGCTCCTGGCCCTGCCAGCATGTTCCACGAGCTCTTGCAACACAGCCCACATGCAGAGACAAGAACACCTTGTACCCTGAGATAAAATAAAAACAACAGGTTTACTCTAAATCTAGTCTTTCTAATAAACAGTACTCTGGGGCTTTCCAATAAGCTACTCTCTCTTTAGTGGACACAGTTTATCACTGCATATTGTAATCTATCATAATGATGAGAATGTGGAAATCATGTGCTAAAATTGTCACTTACCCACTATGAGCAGACTACGAATTGATAATTTTGGTAGTTTTGATTTTGTCTTAAATACCTGGACGTTTAACTATTTTGGTGTAGTTAGACCGCCTTGTACCTGTGTGAACATATTATTTTCTTTTCTACATACTGTCCCTTCATGAAGAGTGCCTGCCTCCCATAGCCTCTGCAGTCATACTGCAGACAACAGCCCTCTTTTCCTCTTATACCCTAATCTCCCTTCCCTCCACACCTCTCTTACAGCATGCACCGCTGTTGTCTTGTATCTTCTGTGTTTTGCACCTTAGTCTTTAATGCCGAGATGAAAATGTCCCCAGATCATAACAGGTGCTCAGTGGCGTCGAGTGGCGTGCGTGGCCAAACTTGGGGTTCACGCTTTCTCAGGGCCCTCTGGCCAGATGATGGGCAGAAGGATCCTGTAAGAAGACCCTTGTCTTATGCTCATAGATGAGAGGATATAACGTTGGGCCAGAAGCTCAGACTCCGAACTTCTCAGGCCACCCGGGGCTGGATCCAATCAGGACGATGTCCTTCCTAGGAGACCTCAGTGGGGACATGAACTTCCTTGAGGCACATTTTCTCCGTTTGTGAAGAGAGCTTATTTGTGCACCTCTTTACAAAGGTTAAGAGAAGTCACTTCTGCGAAGGGTCTGGGCCCTCTTAGGCTGTTCAGTCAAGGTCTGCTGATGCAGGCCGTGCAGCTCTCTGTCGTCTGAACAGCGTCATTCTCTCTGGCTTAAGGACCAGCATCAAGTGTTAGTATTTGTCCTCCGGGACCCTCATACTCTTTCCCAATAATATTCAGGAGACGGTTATATCACCCCTAATAAGGGACGCTGCAATTCTTAATGAAGAAAAAAACACGCTACTTCTTTTTTTCCTTTTTTTAAATTGATGAGAACATCTCACTTTCAAAACAGGAATGTCTAAATTTGGGATATTTAGGAGTCCCCATTGCAGCTCAGTTGTAACTTACCTGACTAGTATCCATGAGGATGTGGGTTTGATCCCTGGCCTTGCTCAGTGTGCTAAGGATCTGGTGTTGCTGTGATATCTGGTAAAAGTCACTGACATGGCTTGAATCCTGCATTGTGGTGGCTGTGGTGTAGGCTGGCAGCTGTGGTTCTGATTCGGCCCCTAGCCCGAGAACTTCCATATACTGCAGGTGTGGCTCTAAAAAGGCAAAAATAAACAAACAAACAAATAAATAAATAAATAAATAAAAAGTTGGATATTTATTTATTTACTTTTATTTTTTTATTTTTTGTCTTCTTGCCTTTATCTAGAGCCAAACCGCGGCATATGGAGGTTCCCAGGCTAGGGGTCTAACAGGAGCTGTAGCCACTGGCCTACACCACAGCCACAGCCACGCGGGATCCGAGCTGCGTCTGCAAACTTCACCACAGCTCACGGCAACGCCGGATCCTTAACCCACTGAGCAAGGCCAGGGATCGAACCCGCAACCTCATGGTTCTTAGTCGGATTCGTTAACCACTGAACCACAACGGGAACTCCCAAAGTTGGATATTTAGAGTTCTGTTTTTAATCTACAATGTAATCTGAAAAGTTCAGGAGTACCTAAAATTGGAATAATTTCACATGCCACATATGCTCAGAGGTAATTTATCTGGTAAATTATTTCTCAGTCTCATGAACCTGATTCCACTTGCACGGAGCCTCACGTGGATTCAGGGGGAAGCAGCGAGCGCAGAGGCCAGGCGCCTTATGTGGTAGCACCTCATTTCCTTGGGGCACCCCGTGTCTGCGTGGGACGTCAAGCAGCCCCCTTCACCGGTGCACACACAGAATCCACTCTTTCTGTCTTTACTCCGTGGCGTTTTGTGAAGTATTCCTGGAAGATGTGGAGGTAAGCATTTTCATGGCATCCTTTTTAATTAGGAGCAGAAACACTCAAGTTTATTCCAGTATCAGATCAGAGAAGATAACAAACCATGTCTGTGAAGTAATTTTGTGTGAACCATAGAGGAGTTTATGGCCTATCGGATATACTAATATTGCAGGATTTCTAGATCTCTTTATTATCAATGAGAGTCACTACCAAAATGAATAGAAATCTTAGGGTGGTCATGAAATTCTTAGGAGAAGCAAAAACCCTAAGGCCTCCTTAGCGGTTTCCAGTATAACCCAGGACAGTTATCGATGAAAATTAGCCGGAGCAACGCCCAGTACTGGAAGAAGCGTTGGACTCTCAGCCTGACCATCAGTGAAGGGCTGAGAGCAGGTCACTAACAAGAAGACCGAAGGCAATGACCACTGAGGATTCTCTGCCATGACCACCTGTGTGGTTCCAGGTGGACAGGACCAAGTACAAGGAGGGGTGAACTAGCATGCTACAAAAATTATAAAACATTAAAACCCAAAGGCCTTAAAATCTCTGGCAACAGGCTTCAGATGGCCACTCAGATGGACAAGGAGCAGAACTTTTTCAATAATGAGGTGCTTGAGATCACATTCAAATTTTAATATGAGCATTTGCATTCTAACGTCAGCCTGCAGGGCGGATTCCTTTTCTCATACAGAAAATTATTTGAATTGGACAACCCCCCCAAAGATAAACAGAAAGGGATAACTTAAAAAATTCATGAGGTGATCTATCCATCAATTGTAAGGTCAGTTGGTACTTGAGCATTCTCTTTAAGGCTTCTCTTTTTGAGTGGATTTTTTTCTAGCTCATTCTTCGTGTTGCCAGATCATGATGTAACTCTTCAGAGTAATTGTGCATGTATTCAAGTACTATACAAAATCACAATATTATTCTGAAATGCTATATACCGTTACAAACTGGCATGGTCAAGGGGTCTCTGTCATTTTGCAAAGAATCACTGATCACAGGGCCAAGGCCATGTGCTTGAATATCCTTAAGACCTGGTAATGGAGGCTAAGGGTTAGTGTCAATCTAGAGAAATCTGGAATATTCTTCATGCCTGCCAAAGCTACTGTGATCTGTAGTTACACTCGTTCCTTCCTTCATCCATTTAACAAATGTCTGGGATATGCCAAGCACTGGCTAGTGACGATGTGACGGTGAGCTTGGTAGGCAGGCACTGACCAGGAAATCACAACGCAGGCTGATAGGAACTGGGATACTCTGCTGGGACTGGAAGTTGTTTTATAAAATGTGGGAAAGAGAAATGAGAGAGGAGCACCGTGCAGCATCTGGAACAAAGCTGGACCCTGCGCAGAACGCCCTTGAGTCCTTTGCTCCATTTCTAACTTGTGTCTAAAGCTCTCTCCCCTGAGCCCACATCTTGGCTTGACCTCAGTCTTGGCCCCCATCCTTGCTGGGCCTACGTGGCCCTGTTTCAGGAAGCACCCTGCTAAGTGAGTTTAGGGAGAATCTTCAAGCTTGATGTCAGGTCATGCTGGCTGCCTTCAGCAAGAGTACTGCTAAATTGATTTAGCAAGAGTCTATCATTGATGTGTCCTTTCAGTAACATTCCACCCACAGACTCCCTCACTCTGCTTATGGGCTTATAAATCTCCAGCTGTCTTGCCTGTGTTCGGTATTTCTCTCAATCTCTCTCCCAACAGATTGGGGAAAAAAAAAAAAAGCACTACAGGAGAGATTTGAGTTAGGTTTTATTGGAGGAAGAATGAGGACTATAGTCCGGGAAACAACCTCTCCCACGGCTCCGAGGAACTGCTCCGAAGAGGTCGGGGGAGGTGGTACATCTGCGATTTTGGTAAAGGGGATACGTGCAAAATCCAGCACACGTTTTGGCGGATGGTTGCTGCCGATCACGAGGAGCAGATGCCTCCGTGGATGATTTTAATGTTCTTGAAGGTAGGAGAAGATGCAAGAAACTAGGTTCATAAAATCTTCTCCTGAAAATAGCCGTCTGAAGACTTGTCTGTCAGTTTTCCCGGAGCGCAGGATCTGATCTCACTACTGCTCTCCACTCTAAACTCCTTCCAGGGCTGTCGAAGGTCAGCAACCGCAGTGTCTAGTGACTACATTCTTGTAGAATCAGATGGTCAGACGGTGAGTGACAATTTTTAGTTGGCATCCCCTGTTGCAATAAGTCTTCTTTGCCATTTTTAGCATGTGTGAGAATAATTTTTTCTCTAGCACTTGTCAACAAATTCACGTCCTTTTTTTTAATCTTCTCCAAATCTTGAAATAGCATGAGACTTATGAAGAGGACGGCTATTTCAAACTGATGGTTTAAGAACCCATCACAAATTACCAAACTGCATGATCTGGACTGTCAGCTAACACAGTGGAATGGGATTTTCTCGAATCTATATCTGTCAGTGACGGGAAACAGCCGAGCACTGAAGCCAAGCTCACACCAAGCCCTCCGCTTGCAGTGTGATGATTGTTAGAAGGGTTTTTAGGTTCCTGTAAATGTATTAGCTTGTGTTGCTCCCCTGAGGTTTTAAAATCTGAGTAGGGGATGGAAGCAAGAGCACAAAGAGGTCTCTGTGCGACCTCATCCTAATTCTCCTGGGCCACTCTCAGAATGCCGCTCTGTCACGTGGTGCTGAGGTGCCCTCCAGTCTACGTAAAGCCCATGGGGAATCACGGGTGTGGCAGGCTACGGAGAGCGCAGGAGAGCGGCTCCTGTGAGACCTGAGAAAACTCTGCCGAGCCAGCGCCTGCAGCTGATTGAAGAGCAGAGGCCACCACCTCCATGCTCACAGTGCCCTTGGGCGATGGGCCCCCTGGAGCT
This sequence comes from Catagonus wagneri, assembly GCA_004024745.2. Lineage (NCBI taxonomy): Eukaryota > Metazoa > Chordata > Mammalia > Artiodactyla > Tayassuidae > Catagonus > Catagonus wagneri. The sequence goes on along the minus strand of PVHT020000009.1, from coordinate 21,370,496 downwards.
GGGCTGAGTCCTGTTGGACACGGAGGGTGAAGGGCTGGCTTTTCCCTAGAGCATTGTAGCTTGATTGGGCCGGAACCAGGCTCAGAGATCACAAGCAACTCACGGGTTCAGACAGGCCCGGCCCTGCAGCTTCAGAGTGATGCCTCTGTCCAGAGCTGACTCTGATGAGTCATCGGGAACAAGGCCCTGGCGCCCCCCTTCCCTGGTTTCCTCCTCTCTTCGATTTCCTCGGCTCCTTCGGCGTCTCATATCTAGAGGAACATCTCATGCACCGTCTCTGAGCGCTGGGAGGTGAGGTCGGCAAGGGGCAGAGGGACGTCCCCTCGTTGTTTCTGCTTCCTACACACAGGAGACACTGGGTAATTGCATCTTTATCACCACTTCTCCCACAGCGGGATCCCACAGCATCATTAGCTTGGTTTGCATTAATCATTCTGAATTAGGAAAAAATACTCTCTTTTAGTAAGAAGATAATTTTTTAATTAAAACCTTAAACTAGCTTCATAACAATTATTCAGATGAAATGTACCTCACCTGTTGCATGAACGAGCCAACATGTTCCGTCTTTTAGGTGCCATTCTTTATAGACCTGGTTAGATATACATTTTTTTGGAGAAAATGACCTGAGATACTCAGTGGAGACGTTTAACTTTCAGCTTTACTAGGAATCTACTGGCAGCAGTGAGGTCTGCTGGGTCGACCAGAAGCCCCTGATTTTTTTTTTTTTTTGCTTTTTAGGACTGCACCCTTGGCATATGGACGTTCCCAGGCTAGGGTTCAAAACAGACCTGCAGCTGCAGGCCTACACCACAGACACAGCAACGGCAGATCCGAGTTGTGTCTGTGACCTACACCACAGCTTACAGCAGTGCTGGATCCTTAACCCACTGAGGAAAGCCAGGGATCAAACCCGAATGCTCATGAATGCTAGTCGGGTTCATTACCACTGAGCCACAATGGGAGCTCCTCAAATAAAAATATTTTAAAAACCATGTCTCCTCTGGATCTGAACTTTCCCTCTGCCTCTTGGACTTCTCTGTATTTCCTGTCAAGACTAAACCCTCTGGAGAAATTATTAAGCGTCTGCTCTCTTTGTCCCTTTTCACCTGATCCGTCAAATCACAGTCTGGCCTCTGACCTCAGGCCCCATCACGCTGTTGAAGGAACTGCTGCGGAGACTTCCTGCCACGATGGAAGCACCTCGTGGAAACTACGGCTGCTTTTCCCTCTCCGGTGGTCAGCAGTGAGCAACCCTAGTGGCTACTCTCTCGTCCGTGGGCGTCTTCCTCCCTGTGTTCTGGAATGTTCCAAGCCCTCCAAGCCCTCCCCAGCGGGGATCTCTGTACTGACCGACCCTCCAGGCTGAGGCCTGCCTGGGCTGACCTTACCCCCCGCTGAGGATTAGACCGTCCATCCTGGCTCCCAAATCTGTGCCCGTGGCCGTGGCCTCTCTGGTCGGCTCCAGCCTCGACTTCCGTCTGGCTCCGGGAAAGTTATCTGCAGTCTCACCTACGCTTCAAGCACATCCCACGGTGATGCTGTCGCACGCCTGCTCCATCCACACAGCCTGTGCGGCCAGCGTCACCGAGTCATCTCCATCCCAAATCGTGGCTTCCTTGCCGCTCCGTCTCAGCCAGAACCGGAAGCCAGCCTTGACCTCTCCTCTACCCCGTGCTCTCCGGGGCACTCCCTCTCCTTGATTCTATTTGCTGCAGAAGGATCAGGCCTACGTTTGCCTCTTCATCCCCCTCTGATGCCTTGTTTCCAGCCCTCAGTGTGTTTTTTGGACATTGGAAAATACTTGAAATACTTTCTCCATTGGCCTCTTTCATTCAGGTCTGATTTCTCTCTAAGTCTCCTTCAGTTCCTTTGCCAAAGTGGGCTTTCTGAAATGCAGACCTTGCGCAAACAGATAGGACCAACTGGGTGCTGATAACTCACTCTCTCCCTCGCGCCCCCCTCCAGTCTGTGAAATCCATGCGTAGGTAGGGAGCGGAACGTTGCACCGGAAGTTATCAGGTTTGTTGGCAGGAAAGCACTGGTGACCTAGTGGGACACACAGGAAACGGGCATCCTTGAGTAAATATCCTTCCAAGAGCAATAAAGACACGGCAGCAATACTACCCAGGCAGAAGGTGCCCGTGTGTGTTCATGGAAGGCGTGATTTAATGGGCAAGGGCCGCCTTGTGAATTCTTGAGGTTAGGAATTTGGTACAGCTTCACCTAAATCTGCAATGAGGTGTTTCTGGGAACCTGGGTTTGGAGTGTGCCATGTGCTTCCTTAAGTGAATTTATCGTGGGAGCATAAGCTGATTTTTTTGCTTTCTGGATAATGTTTGTGAGGTTTTCGCAATCTTTAAAGGTAAAAGTATTTACTTTTATAATTAGGAGAAACAATAGCAAAATGCATCAAGACATCACTGCAATGAGAAACTACTTCCAGCTTGCTTTTTGGTTCTCATGAGCTGCTGCAGCCGGGCGAGGCCACCTGCCTGCTTCCTGAGGCTTGCTCTCAGGTGCGATTGAAGAAGGAGTGCCACTGTCCTCACCAAGACTCTCTCCCCCTCCT
>PVHT020000009.1:21352159-21366927 GCA_004024745.2 Catagonus wagneri | reverse complement strand
CCTCCCCCTCCTCCTCTCCCCCCTCCCCTCCTGTCTGTTAAAGCCACAGAGTCTTCCACACGAAGCGTGCACAGCAGGACTGTTTGCGCAGTGTTTGTTGTGCCTGTGAGAAGATGAAACAGCCTTGAGAGGTTGAACGTGCCTCTTTTTTCTCAGCTGTGATAAACCTGACCTTTATCCGAAGCTCAGCTCATGATAAGAGCTGCCCTGGGAAGAGGGGTGTGTGTGTGCGTGTGTGTATGTCTGTGTGTGTGTGTGGGTACGTGCGCGCGTGTGCATGCGTGCGCGTGTGTGCATGCGTGTGTGTGTGTGCATGTGTGTGTGTGTGCGTGTGTGTGTGCATGCGTGTGTGTGTGTGTGAAGGAGGCGCATGGAACTCCACATAGCACAAAGAGGAACAAAGACGGGGAAACGTGATCTGGGTGAACGTCACGGCCTTCTTGGTCAATGGAACACGATTCTGAGTGTGCGGAAGGCTGGGTCTGCAGCCGCGGAATTCGCCGCTTCCCTTTCACGGGCAGGCGACCTTCGTTCCTCGCTCAGCTCAGCCCTGAGCTCTGTGGGCAGCGCAGCAGCGGCCTGCTGTAGGGCACGGGCAGCCCCCAGTGCCCCGTGCTCGTCTCCACGGAAAAAGGATTTAACAGAGAATGGACGTGCGTACGTGTATAACTGAATCACTTTGCCGTACAGCAGAAATTATCACAACTTTGCAGACCACCTATGCTTCCATAAAAATTTAATAGATGGAAAAAAAAAAGAAAAAGAAAGAAAGTGGAAACCTGACAAGCTCAGTCACAGAGTCTCCAAAACCACCAGGCACTGTTCCCAGTGACAGCTGTGGTGAGTGACCCCGAGTCCGCAAGGAGCGAAGACTAAATTTGTGAAAACTTTGAGCCATAAAAATCTTCTTAAGATAATGTTTTCAGGGAGTTCCCTTCATGGCACAGTGGAAATGATTCTGACTAGGATCCATGAGGACATAGATTCGATCCCTGGCCTCGCTCAGTGGGTTAAGGATCCGGCATCGCCGTGAGCTGTGGTGTAGGTCACAGACATGGCTTGGATCTGGTGTTGCTGTGGCTGTGGTGTCGGCCAGCAGGTGCAGCTCAAATTCGGTCCCTAGCCTGGAAACTTCCATATATCGGCAGGTGCGGCCCTACGAAGCAAAAAAAAAAAAAAAAAAAAGAAAAAAAAAGATTGTTTTTTTATGCTTCACACATGTTGTAGCATTTATTAGTGCTTCGTTTCTATGGCTGAGAAATACTGCACTGTGTGTTTTTAAAATATCCAGATTGTTTGTACATTCTTCCACTGACGCCAAGGCTGTTTCACCTTCTCAGCTACTGTGACGAGTGCTGTTATGAACCTCGGTGTACACGATTTTGTATGAACACCTGTTTTCAATTCTTTTGGATATGTACCTAGCAGTGGAATCGCTGCGCTAAGGGAAAGAATCCAGACACAGAGCCACACAGTGTATGATTCCATTTATATGAAATAACCAGATCAGGCAGATCTATTAGATACACATTTGTGCAAGCCAGGATCTGTGGTGGAGGCTATAGCGGTGACTGATTGCTCGGTATGGGGTTTCTGTTTGGAGTGGATTGTGCAGCGTTATGAACTCATCAAGGCCACTGAATCGTGCATTTTAAAATGACAAACTTTATGTGACATGCTTTTTGCCTCAGAAAATCTGCTTATGAAAATACAGTTTTGTTTTTTTCAAATGTACAAAATAAGTTGGTGGGCAATTGGCAAAATTTTATCAAGTTAAAGATTTGACTATCTAGACATAAATAGATGAGCAGCTGTAAATTAAAAACCAGTTGCTTTTGCTCAGAATGGGATATGTTATCCATAGAAATTTTCTCCGTGTCATTCAATTTAAACCTGCTCTTGGAGTTCCCACTGCGTCTCAGCGAGTTAAGGACCCCACCACAGGATGAGGATGCTGGTTTGATCCCTGGCCTTGCTCAGTGGGTTAAGGGTCTGACGTTGCTCAGGCTGGCAGCTGCAGCTCTGATTCGAACCCTAGCCTGGGAACTTCCATATGCCATAGGTGCGAACACAAAAAGAAAAAACAAAACAAAAAAAACAGAAAAAAACAAAAACCTGCTCTTATTCTTGGGAGCATATATAACAGGAAGTAGGTTTCAGCTCAGCTCTGATCAAATTGCAGTGAGTACTTAATTAGCGTGATAAACAAGCAAGGTTTATTGCATAATTTACACTCACCATTACATCAGATTTTCTTGTCTTTGATATTCGGAAGATCAGGCAAAGATAGAAATGATCCTGGCTAAATAATCAAGAAATAGATCGAGTCTAAAAGCATTGCCCTGCTTTTATCGTTCCTTTTGCAAAGGAGAGGAAAATTATGTTTTGTCTCTCTCTTTGTTAAATGTTTATAAGCCTGAAAACAGATGTCATTGCATTGGTCTCTTCAGGCTATTAGCGGTGATTTAAAAACCAGTGCCATCCACAGGGAGAAGAATTTGGGCCACTTTACAGCTGTGTGCACAGCATATAGACATCTCAGTAATGAAAATGGAATTCAGAGCCAACGGTCAACATTCAATGCAAAAATAACAGCCATACATTTAGGTAAAACTCACTTGCACAATGTGCTTTTCATGTATGAGCCATATATATGCAAACACGAGATTGCAGCACGTATCTCTGGCAAACATCAAACAGAGTTTGACCTGCTTAACCCCTTTTTGGTCGATAAATACGTCAGAGCATCAAAGTTATTTTGGTAATATTTGATTTTATGATGTTTAGAACATGAAGTGATTATTTTCAAAAAATATAATTAAAATTCTTCTCAAGCAGATATAAAACTTGCTGAAAGGTCCGTTTTTTGTAGCACTTATCCAAGCCTTAAAAGAACGATTGCTCATGAGAGCATTTTATGTGGTGTAATTTCCAGGCTTTCTGTCGGAGCCCAGGGAATTGCGGCACAGAGAGCGGACTTCACTGCCCACAGCTCACCCCCAAATGCTGCCATTTTCCTAAAGGGCACCACAATTGCTTTTTTCAGAACTTCTTCCTTCGAGGAAACTGCAGAATAAAAAAGGGTTGAAAGGGGAGTCCCCATTGTGGCTCAGCAGTAACAAACCCGACCGGTATCCAATGAGGACACAGGTTTGATCCCTGGCCTCTCGCTTCGTGGGTTAAGAATCTGGCGTTGCCGTGAGCCGGGGTGTAGGTGGCAGATGCGGCTCGGATCTGGCGTTGCTGTGGCTGTGGTGTAGGCCAGCAGGTGCAGCTCCTGTTAGACCGCTAGCCTGGGAACTTCCATATGCTATGGGTGTGGCCCTAAAAAGACAAAAAAAAAAAAAGAAAAAAGAAAAAAAAGGAAAGGTTAAAAGGGATTTACTGGGTACAAGAGAGCATAGATTTTGAAGACCCAACTCTTGGACTGGTCTCCTGGTGGCTCTCTGTCTTTCAGGGAGCAGCTTCTCCCTCCTGGGGCGACCCTGAATTGCTCTCCGCTCCTCGGGACTCCAGTTAGAAAGCCTCCGCTTCCCCGAGCTGGCCTCTCCCTGTCCCCCTTACCGCTTCTGCACGGCTCGTGCTGGATCTCACCTGCTGCGCGGGGCTCCATCCCGGAAGCAGGTGTGTCTGGCACGCTCACCTCTGCATCCCCAGCTCCCAGGGCTGGCAGACAACAGGACGATCAGACGTGTGAACGAGGAAGTGAGTGGACGTGCAAAGGTTCTCTAATCGCGTGACACTTGGAGGTCCGATATGGCCGCGGGGAATCCTTTATGTTTTGTGACAGTCTTATGTTGTCACATTTGCTATCCATTTTGGGGGTGGGGTACAGACCTTCCTCCAGGATAAATAATGCTTCCTGGCAGAGTTACAGAAATGTCCATGGATGCTGTACCCCAAATCTTTACATATAAACACACACACATGTATATGCACTTACATTCTGATGCGTATCTCAGAATACACACAAAACGGTACTCTATTGGACAGCACCAGAATTCATTTATGTAAGTGAGCGTTTCACACTTGAACTGGCTGCAGCATCAGAAGAATGTGTGATGGAGGCTTAAGTGTGATATTTCATGTAAGAGCTGTGCGGGTGCAGTCATTAACGATGGGCATTCATGATCCAAGTCTAACAGCAAGCGGCTTCGCTGCCTGTGTGACCAAGGATAGGCCGGTGAAGTTTCTTTGCCTTAGTTTCCTCAAATGAAAATACAGAAGGTAAAACTACCTTCCCCGGCTGCCAGGTAAGGATTCGGCAGCTCATACAAGTAACCCGTGAGAACACTGTAGCCACAGAGGAGGGACCGGTCAGTGTCTGCCGTTCGACTGATCTTCTATCAACCAGCCTCAGCCAAGGACAAACCTCAAACTTTTATGTAAGTAGGGAATTCACTTTTGTGTATACAAAATACAAGGCACGATCTGATGGGGAAAATAAAAAGAATTAACAAATCCATGATTATTAGAGGAGTTTTTTTAATTACACTTCCCAGAAATTAAGACAGTAGGTACACCATCCTAGGTTTATTCTTTTCATATACTCACAGGAAATCGGCATTTAAAGAAAATGGGAATCAGACCTGTCATGTCTGATTACAGTGCATGAGCTATAAAATGGTAGCACGATAGGCCAAAATGTATTTACCAGGAAATTAATATCCTTCTAGTAACGCTCTGTAAAAGCCAGAATCTGATTTTAAGTATTAAAGGTGGTAAGAACTTGACAGAAGACAGTACGAGAAAAAGAATGCGTATACAGGTGGGACTGGTCACTGTGCTGTACAGCAGAGACGGACACAACATTGTAAATCAACTGCATTTGAATAAAAAGTAAAATAAAAACATAATAATAGCAATGAGGACACTTTATCTTTCTGTAATTTCTTTCTTTCTTTTTTTTTTTGTCTTTTTAGGGCCGCACCCGCAGCATATGGAGGTTTCCAGGCTAGGGGTTTAACAGGAGCTGTAGCCGCCGGCCTACACCACAGCCACAGCAACGCCAGATCCGAGCCACGTTTGCAACCTACTCCATAGGTCACGGCGACACCGGATCCCTAACCTGCTGAGCAAGGCCAGGGACCGAACTCGCTTCCTCGTGGATACTAGTCAGATTCGTTTCCAGTGAGCCACACGGGAACCCCCATAATTTCTATTTAGGGTAAAAAGAAACTTTACAAGGGAAGTTATTTAAATGTGCACATAAAGAGAAATAAGCCAGCATTTAGAAAAATGGTCCAAATATTGACTGTTTCGGAAAGAACTCATAACTTTAAAATGTCTCAAGTTTAAGTAAACTTCTTTAGAACCTTGGTTTCAGTAAGACCTTGTGTGCAGAGGTAAACAAGTCAACTACTGAATCTTTTTTCTTCAGTTTGCTAGAAGCCAGGTCTGCTTGTCAGGGTGTGACTAACCAAACATTAACAAGCAAAGCTTTTCAAAGGTGGTGGCTCCCAGCAGGACTGCAGAGCCAAAGATCCAGAAGAAAGTCAATACCAAGAAGTCAGATGGAAGGAAGGAGCTCTAGATTTTGGCCAGTTTATTTCTCCTACTTTGGTTAAAAACAAACCCAGGTAATGGAGATCTCAGAAAAAAGGCAGGCTGTTTTATATAACAATAAATGATGTCAAAATTTATAATTATTGGAATTCTGCAGCACAGCAGGTTAAGGAACCTGTGTTGTCACTGCAGCCGCTTGGTGTGGGTTTGAGTCCTCTTCCTCATGTTTGTGAGGGGCTCTTCTGTGTTGGGACCAACCACGTTGGATGTTGCAGGACAAATAAAATCTGCAAGATACAGGAGCTTGCTGTAGGGTAGGCCATCAGAGAAGGAGAAGCCATCGTTTTCACTGTGCTTGTCTGAATTTACAACAAGACATTCGGAAAGTAGAATACAGCTTTCAGCACAAGACAGAGAGTCGAGGAAAAAGACAATACTCAGTGTCAGTGGCGTTCTTTATACCCCACGTGTAGTCAAGGATGAACGTCAGAGGCCAATAAAAATTTGGTGAAAAGCAAACGCAGATAACAAGAACAAAAAATACATGTAGGTAATGCTGAAAAATATTTTAAGGTCTGTTAAGGAAAAATTACAAGACATCCTTGCGGGATTACTGATAACATGCTTTGATTCAAACATCTACGTGAAGCAGGGAAATTGTAAAATGATAATTCTTTTAGGTATTTATCGTCACAAAGTTATACGCACACACACACATTATATACACACATGTAGCACACATAATAGCATGCTCTTGCCACATTGCAGGGTTTTTACGGGATGATCATTTTCCTGAATGACCTACGGGCTAGTAAGAAAAATACCCACTCTATTTATAATGCTATTTATTGCCGGAACCCGTATTTCCCCACCACCTATTATGTGCCAGGCACTCCTGCCAGCCCTGGTGGTATATGAACAGTGACAAGTGACAACCAGCAGACACGTCAGATGTTGACAGCTACTAGGGACCAGAAGGTTAAAAAAGAGATAAGCTGCTTTTTCATAAGGGTGGTCAGCAGAGGCCTGTGTGCGGTGTGTGTGTGTTGGGGGGGGCATGCCATGTCCAAGAGCCGTCAGTCGGGGAGTGTGGTGGCAAAGAAGACAAGGACCCCAGGCCTGAAGGGGGTGGGGAGGGTACAGAGCGGCCAGCAGCAGGCAGGGCAGATCACGTGGGGACCTCGTTGGCCCTGAAGACTCTGGTTTCCCCCCAGCGAGATGGAGGGAGTGTGAGTGACGTGAGGGGGTGACTCTGACTCTGTTAAGAACCTCCGGTCAGGCAGGTGCAGAAGCTGAGAGCAGAGAGGACCACAGGAGCGGCCCCTTAGGGAATGATGGAGATGTTGACGGAGGCAGCAGGGGCGCTGGGGACCACCGGCCAGGTTTCAGATGTACTTTGAACCCAGGGACGTTACCACCTGCTGATGGGCTGGATGCGGGAAGGAGAGGAAGACGAGAATGAGCCACCACGTCTGGCCTGGGCAGCTGACGAGTGAAGTTTCCATTAACAGATGCAATGAGAGAGCCGGTCAAGGGGGTGGCGCCCGAGGTACTTTTTTTTTCGTGTTTTCTTAATTATTTTATTATAGCTGATTTGCATAGTTCTGTCAATTTCTGCTATACAGCAAAGGGACCCAGTCGTGTTGGTACTTTTATTATATTTTTTGTTATCTTAATCTAGAAGTAATAGTTATTCACCACAGAATATTTAACAAATTGATTTTCTTCATCGCATGTTACTTACGGGTTAATCTAGGGTGGTCTGAGACGTGCTGTACCCAGCCTATAAGATGCTGCTTGAAGGTCAAGGAGAGCAGCAGGATACGAGTGGCTCCTACAGCTTTCAGCGCCAGAGGCACATGGTGAGTGAGGGGGGAACACGATGTGAAAAACACAGAGCTAGAGCCAGTCCCCGAGGAGCGCTTTCAGTCACACAGCTCACCCACAAAAGAGACTTGACAACTGGTTTCCCAAATTAGACGGTGATTCTGAGAAATCCGTGTGACTACTGCCAATAACAGGTTATAAGTCTAAAATAATCTCTGCGAAATTATCAATAAGTGCAGTCGCCTCTGGTAGAAGAACCAACGTTTTTCTTTAATTCTCTCTACAGAAAATGAATTGCAAAGTTGTCATCATCGGATGATGGCATTAGCCAATCAATACGTTGGCAGTCAAGATTTCCAAGAAAAAGGTCTTAAAAAGTAGTATGATTTCATGAATACAAATACGGCTTTATCTCATTTTCAGTTACATGTGTGGTCTGAATCAGCTTGTAATAAGGTGAATTTTATTTTGATTTTTTTCTCTTATTCTAAATAACCACATTGCACCAATTTTCACTGTTTTGTAGTGTTGTTTTTTATAACTCAATGAATTTTACTATATTTATTGTTGTATAACCATCATCACAACCCAATTTTACAGCTCTTTTAAGCTCTTTTTATTGTCTTTTTTGTTGTTGTTGTCTTTTTAGGGCCTCATCTGAGGCATATGGAGGTTCCCAGGCTAGGGGTCTAATCGGAGCTATAGCTGCCGGCCTACACCACAGCCACAGGAATGTGGGATCTGAACCGCGTCTGCGACCTACACCACAGTTCATGGCAACGCTGGATCCTTAACCCACTGAGCGAGGCCAGGGATCGAACTTGCGTCCTCATGGATACTAGCCCGGTTCGTTAACCACTGAGTCACGATGGGAACTCCTAAGCACTTTTTATTGAAAAGAATTTCAACATTGACAGAAGGACACGTGGAAAACAGACAATGCATCTTGTAATCTGTGGCCTCCTCCTGCCCCATTTTGTGCTTTCAAATGTGGAGAAATTATGGGAAGGGACGGCTTGGTTATTGTTCCTTGGTAAGTCTTTCCCAGCCTACGAGCGCCCCTCCAGCAGTCATGCTGTGCCACATGCAATTACAGAGTCTTTCCATTTGTGTCTCAAACACATCCATCTCCTTGATGGGCGGAGGGAAGAAAGTCCATGCTCAAAGTGGCCTTTCACATGCTTAGAAAATACCCATGCCTGAAATTCTCCTTTTAACCTACTTTCTCGACTTTTGACTAAAAAAGTCTCTTTAGAGGTAGGAATATTCCTTTCGATTTCTCCAGTCTCGGCCCAGAATGAACCATCAAAGCCTGAGGAAGCTGAGGTAAGTAAACACTCCTTCATTTTATACTTTCAGAATCCCTGTGGGCGCCAGGGTGTGTCTGCACACAAGATGCCCTGTTCACTGTCCTAGCAGCCTGACCTGGCCGGACAGAGTCGGACCTAACTCTTCTGCCAGCCAGAACCTTGGTAATTTTCCAGATTCATAGCACACTTCAGAAAAATATGTTTCTACTGTCTGCATTTTCAGCCAAATCCTTTGCAAGTGTTTTATGATTTTTCTTTTTCCCTGAAAAAAAAAATCTTTAACATTAGCCCTGTCTTCAAAGGAAACACGACCCCCCCCACCAACCTCAAAGAACCATGACAGTACATTCTATTGATTTTTAGAAAACATCTATGTTGTAGTATTTTTAAAAAATACTGCGACAGGAGTTCCCGTCATGGCTCAGTGGTTAACAAATCCGACTAGCATCCGTGAGGACACAGGTTCCATCCCTGGCCTTGCTCAGTGGGTTAAGGATCCGGCGTTGCTGTCAGCTGTGGTGTAGATCATAGACACGGCTCGGATCCTGCGTTACTGTGGCTGGGGTGTAGGCCAGTGGCTATAGCTACGATTCGACCCCTAGCCTGGGAACCTCCATATGCCGTGGGTGTGGCCCTAAAAAGACAAAGGAGAAAAAAATACTATGACAATGTACTCTACTGATTTTTAAAAAATACTTGTATTAACCAGGTTGTGAATGATGTCCCGTTTCTAGGGTCCAAGGTCATCGGTGGCAGCACAGGCGAGGGCGAGGACGAGGACCAGAATTATAGAAGCTGATTGCCCCTCGCATAAGGTCCCCTAGCCAAGTCTACTGTAAGTTTCCAGCGGGAGCACAGGCTATTGATTCAAAATGCCACCTGCTACTTAGCTGAGTAAGAGAGCCACGAGCTTAATATATCAGATGTTATTTTCTACTTAGTCTCAGGTGGTGGCCCAGAATCAATATCCTTAAATCAAGAATCTCTATATTAAGCCAGAGAAGGGACATTTATTATAATTCCGGTCCTTTCTTGTCGTCAGCATACAGAAGCAGGCACAGTACTCTAGCTTCCCACTGCATGTGGCCGTAAATATTTCCTTGTGTTTTTCTCCTTAATTATATTTGCTCTGAACTATAAGGAGTCTGGAACAGACTTACACCAAGAGGTGTTTCCCAAAATACTTAGATTATTTGAAAAGACTAAATTTTCTAGAGTGGCCTAATGGCATTTGCTTTGAGAATTAGATACAAATTAAGTAACTGATACCGAGTGAAGGTAGTTCAGGTTTAACCAGGACGGAAACAGCACCAAAGCCAAGAAATCCACGTGCACAGGGGGAGTCTGGGCTCTACTGAGTGGTGCAGAGTCTGCGCCCACTGTCTCAGGAACAAACCGGTTTACCTAAAAATCGTATGTGTATATTTTTTCTTTTCAGTGCCGCACCTGCAGCATATGGAGGGTCCCAGCCAAGGGTCGAATTGGAGCTGTAGCTGCCGGCCTACACCACAGCCCCAGCAACACCGGATCTGAGCCGCGTCTGCGACCTACACCACGGCTCACGGCAACGCCGGATCGTAACTCATGGAGCGGGCCAGGAATCAGACTTAAGACCTCGTGGATACTAGTCAGGTTCATTGCCACTGAACCACAATGGGAACTGCAAAAAATAAAGTTTTTTGACTTCAACTTCTAAGGGGATTTGTTAGGGAATATTAGTAGATTCCTGAGAAATTCGATGAATCTCCCAGCCAATGGTTTTGGATAAAATTCAAAAGGTACTATTACAGCCCTTTTATGAAAGACAAGTTCGGTTTGAAGGGGCTTCGAACAAGTCAGTTCTACTGGAAAACCGACAGCTGGCTTGTTCTGCAGCTTTGTGGGGCCTCAGTTTTACTGAAAACTTTGTGGGAAATTTTAAGCTCTAAATTAAATACTAGGAGAGACCATTTTATACTAAACTAGACCAACTGCATTATAAGATAGAGTCCAAGGTTTGCGTCAGTTTGGTGGACAAGGACCTGTGGAAGGCGGCCCCGGAGCATCTGCTCGCAAAGTGTAAAGACGGCGTGTTCTCACACACAGTTCCCTTTTAAATTGGGAATCTGACCTGTCAGAAGGCTCTTCCTACCTGTAAAAATAGCTCAGTAGTGTTTTGGTAAAGATTCAGAGGGATTTCAAAAGCCCTCGGATCTGTCTCTGTATTATCCAGCTTGGTCGACAGACAGTGCCTTTCGGTGAACTTGAGAGTTATTAAAAAACCACAAAGTTAATATGTATGGAACACACACCATCCACCAGGATCTGTTCTAATCACCTTGCTCAATTCATTCTCTAAGAGTTCCCATAAGCTAAGGACATCTATCAGCTTCCGTTTTTAACAATGAGGAAGTGAAGCCACTAGAAAGTTCAGGAACATTCTAGGGTCACCCCGCTGGTGTGTGACGGGGCTGGTCAAACCTAGGGTGTGTATTTGCAACTGCTGGGCGCCACTCTCCACCTCATCACGGAGTTTGCAAAACTTGATTTGTACTTCATCTTCTTATTTTGGATGATACAATGATGAACACCATTAAGGGTTTTTTGGGTTTCGTTGTGTTTTTGTTTCTGTCTTCCTCACGTAAGATATTACATCTTTTAACAAAGAGAAACCATGAAAACATTGTCATGGAAATTCTGGAGCTAGTCACCAGAATGCTTAGGCTTTACGTCAAGGAATCCTATTGGGGTTTTGTTTGTTTCCATAACAGCAAAGTGAAGGCGTGTCTGCCCTTGCTGGATGGAGGATAAGTTAGGTGAAGAATTTAGCAGAATTAGGGACTGCAGGATGTCCAGGGTTGGAGTGACTCAATAGTCAACTATTATTATGGCTGTCACCCTAAATGTGCTTTCCCGGCAAAGATAATGACAGGTATGGACACTCCAGCACCTACAATGGACCCAGCACAGTGTCCGGTGTTTCTCTCGGATCTCATTTAAATCTCACGCAGCCGATTAAAGGAGAGCAAAATGCCACTGGCAGCTACTCTGGCTTCAATGCTGGAGCTCCCCATCATTAGGATAGGCTGCTTCCTGGGAAAAAAGAGGAACAAAACCTCTTCTTGGATTGAACGTGGGCACATGGAAGTTGAGGCTGGGATGTGGTCCTCCATCCACCTGACGTTCATTTAGCAGGATTCAGCGGCTATGCACCAAGCCACCTCTGTGTGTGGCGTGTGCTGCAAAAGGCAGTCGTGAGGTGGTAAAGACGAACTCTTCAGTGAGTTTGCTTTTCACTGGGGGAAGCCGAAATAAAATAATTGGGAGGAGTGGCTGATTCCCACGGAGAGGTACAGGGAAACCGTCACAGAAAGCAGAGCCAACGTTGAAACTTAAAGACTGCGGGGGACGGAACCGGCAAAGAAGGGGAACGGGTGGTACTTTCAGAGGAACAGGAAAATTAAAGGTACAGAAATAATAAAAAAAAACATTTTACTTCGATAATGAAATGGTGGATAGAATTCAATACCTCTTTAAATCACTTAAAATACAATTATTCTAATTCAAGATAAAAATGAACAGTAGTTGCAGAGATGATTAAAGATGAAAAGAAGCAAATAGAGACTTGGTTATTGCAAAGGATAAACACATTGCATTAGTGGCCGTGGCCCTGAGAATGGTCCCCACGTGATAAAGAGAAGAATGAAAACCGTGGGCTTAACCCTATTATGCGGTGTTTTGGGTAAACGCTGTTATGTGACCACCGCCCTTGGCTTTAAAACTTGATGTTTATCCACTCTGCTGCAGAAATGCTTTCACAGAATGTGTTTCTCACCAGGGTTTTAAAATATTTACATGGGCTGGTTAATAATGTATAGTTGGCATTCAGGACCCGAGGCTCATGAATAATTGACATGTTCATTTAAGATTTGCAACTGTTCTGGGTAATGATGAAGTGTGCCAGTCTGAAGTTCCCCAGTGCTTCAAGTGGTGAAAGTCTGCGGTGAAATCAGGCTTGCTTTTAGTTCTACAGGGTGGAAAAGAAAGACTCTAAGCAAATAAGGCAAGAAAATCACTGTATACTCTAGATGTTCTCCATTAAGCGCAGGGCTGTTATGGGGTTCTCTCGTGGCGCAGCGGGTTAAGGGTCTCGCACTGTCACTGCAGTGGCTTGGGTCACTGCTGTGGTACAGGTTTGAGCCCCGGTCCAGGAACTTCCACATGCCAAAAAACTTAATAATAATAATCATCATTATTATTATTATCATCAAATAAAATAATCAGAAAGAGGAAACTGCGATCCTCTAATAAGTAGATTTTGTTGACTGCAGTTTTAGTTGAAGGAAGAGGACTCAGGAATCTAGTTAAATTCACTGTTGGACTCCAGCCTACTGAAGCTATTCAGGAGCAGTTTGAAATGCAAATGCAGGAGTTCCCATCGTGGCTCAGCAGAAACAAATATGACTAGTATCCATGAAGATGCAGTTTCGATCCCTGGTCTTGTTCAGTGGGTTACGGATCCAGTGTTTCCCTGAGCTGCGGTGTGGGTCACAGACTCGGCTTGGATGTGGCGTGGCTGTGGCTGTGGTGCAGGCCGACAACTGCAGCTCTGATTCGACCCCTAGCCTGGGAACCTCCATATGCCTTGGGTGTGGCCCTAAAAATATCCTAAAAAAAGAGAAAAAATTCAAATACAACATATATGTGTGTATGTGTATAATAATGTGTGTATGTGTATATACGTGTGTGTGCATTTCTGATCACTATCAGTTCAATTATTGTGACAGTGTTTTCGAAAAAAGAAAAAAAAAGCGATGAGAAATAAGTGTAAGGTTTTGGGTGGCTGCCATCTTAACTGTCCAGTTGGTCACAGCAAAATGCTCATTTCTAACCGTGCTTCTTTCAGAGAATTAAACAGGGGTTATTGGTAGTTTAATATCAAAATGATTATTTGACGAGGACCTGCTATTTAACAAAGAGAACGCTACCCAATATTCTGTGATAATCTTTGTGGGAAAAAATCTGAACTAGGATGGGTGTGCATACATGCAGAACCAAATCATTTTGTTGAAAAGCAGAAGTTATCACAGTATAAATCAGCCGTACGTCAGTAAAACTTTAAAAAAGTGAAAAGCAAAAAACAAAGAAAAAACAATGATTCTTTCATTTCAAAAACAAAAAGCCAAATGTGGCAGTTTTAGAGAGCTACACAAAAATAGAAGAACAGCGAACGTAAATTTCATTAAATTATTTTGCTTTCCCGGGCAGTTCAGTGTGGGGATTCATGTAACAGCAGCCAGCATGGGTCATAAGCCACAGGCAACATCACGAAAAGCACATTTTGTATTTATTTTTCTAGTTTTACACATAGACTCCCCAAATTCTCTTCTTGGGACCATGCCCCGTTAGCTATATAACCTTTTCCGTATGCCTCCTGGCTCCTCTATGAGAAAATCTCATTCTTAGTTTTATTTATTTTTCCTTTTCTTTTATAAAGTGGCTTTATAACTCTTGCCAAGGTGATAACAGGAAAGACGCTATGGCGCAAGATTTCTGGGGACGGGGTGGTGAGAAGGCTGTGGTTCCAAAAGGGGGACATTTCAACTACAAGAACAAGATGGTGGGCAAATTTGCCTGGCCAGGCCCATCTCAGGGCCCCCTGGGAGCCCGGTATCCACCTCTTTTACTCATAAGATAGTTGGAGATTTTGCCCACAATGCACTGAAAGTGGCTGTCTCACTGTAATACACCTGCTGGGGTCTCCAGTCCTAGAAGCTGACAAGCACCTACGCCCCGGTGGACAAACAGACTGTCATCTGCCTGTTTTGACGGGCGTCTCCTGCCCTCCTCCCCGGGCCGTCTGGAAAATCTCAGCTGGCTCCCAACTTCCGGCTGCGCTCTTCATGACCGGTTTTCCTTGCTTATGCCCCTCTATTTGAGCATCTGTCTTTTTTTTTTTTTTTTTTTTTTTTTTTGCCTTTTGTCATTTTAGGGCCGCACCTGCGGCATGTGGAGGTTCCCAGGCTAGGGGTCTTATCGGAGCTGTAGCCACTGGCCTACGCCACGGCCACAGCAACGCAGGATCCGAGCCGCGTCTGCGACCTACACCACAGCTCACGGCAACGCCGGATCGTTAACCCACTGAGC
>PVHT020000009.1:21311856-21351159 GCA_004024745.2 Catagonus wagneri | reverse complement strand
GGGGTCTTATCGGAGCTGTAGCCACTGGCCTACGCCACGGCCACAGCAACGCAGGATCCGAGCCGCGTCTGCGACCTACACCACAGCTCACGGCAACGCCGGATCGTTAACCCACTGAGCAAGGCCAGGGACCGAACCCGCAACCTCATGGTTCCTAGTCGGATTCGTTAACCACTGCGCCACGACGGGAACTCCTGAGCATCTGTCTTTTATCAACTTCAACACCTCCTGCTGAACCGTCAGCTCCTGGGCACTTTCATTTTCATCTGTCTGTGTCTGCGGATAAGACGCGAGCATCTGTCCAGGCGCGTCCCTATAAAAAGAAACACTGTGACAGTTCAAGCCACCGGGAGCCTAATCTAGGGCATCGGTGACACGGCCGGGAAAGACCTAGGACGTTAAATGGGCGCAGTGATGTAACAAAGGTGGATCAATACGCGATTTCTCAAGGCTGGATAGTGGCCGTGAAGGGTGCTGGGGGTAGGGGGTGCTGAGGTCACGGCGCAGAGAACACCAGGGTGGAATTTTCAAGCCAGAGCCTGAGTCGCAGAGAAAAACGTGAGATTAGAGAGCTGGCAGCCGAGGCAGATGGGGCGAAGTGGCCTCCCACTCGCTTCCTTCCACCGTGCCTCCCGTCTCCCCGGGGTCAGCCACCGGCCAGACCCGCAGACGTGGGCCCAGGACTCGCAGTCCGTGGAGCTTGTATTCCCGCGCCACAGATTAGGGCGGGAGGGTTTGAGCATTGGGTCTGCTGGCAGACAGGTCGAAGACCAGCCCTAGCGTCCTGCCACAGCCACCACGCTCTGAGAGGGGGGCTGAGTTTCATTAGTGCATTTTTCCAAGAAGAAATCTGGAAGGAGATTGGCTTCCACTGCCTTTTTTTTTTTTTCACTTACTCAGTGAATTTTATTATATTTATATTAGTACCACAATCATCACAACCCAATTTTATAGCATTTACATCTCCCTTTTTTTTTTCGCACTTTTTTTCTATTTTCGGCTACACTCACGGCATATGGAAGTTCCCAGGCCAGAGATCTCACCTGTGCCTCAGCAGGGACCCAAGCCACTGCAGTCGGATCCTTAACCCACTGTGCCACATCGGGAACTCCCCAGGCTCGATTGTCTCGGCAAATAAAGAAAGGTCAGAATTTATCATTTTCCCAATAAAATATAACATGACACGAGGGAAATTTGAATGCATTCTTAAAATCTACAGAAGTAACTTTTGTATGGGGATTTGACTAAAGTCAAACTAAGATTTGTATCACATGAAAAATTCTCAGAGTACATTCTTAAAAGGTAGTTTCAAACTAAATTGAAAGAAATATGCCTTAGGTTTGAAGAAAATGTATAAAATACATAGGGAACATTAGAACTATTACAAGGTATAGATACATGGTTGGAATGAAATATAATTGGTCGTGTCCTTACATTTAACGATTCCAAAGCTGCATAATACACGTAAGGCAAAGACTGTCTGTGTAAAAGCGATACGGCAACAAACATCCTGAGAAACAGGAGCGGGAGCAGCTTATTCTTCAAAAGGAACTAGCTGTTATTGTGCACACCTTGGGCATATAATTTAAACTCATAGAATGGAATTGCTTTTAGTTAGGACAAACATTATTAGAGATTTAAGATGTAAGGCGATCACAGTTGGTTGCTCACCCCACAACCATCCCCCTCCCCACTTTTCCTTTCTCTTTTTCTTTTTTTCTGCTTTTTGGGGCCACACCCACGGTGTATGTAAGTTCCCAGGCTAGGGGTTGAATCGGAGCTGTAGCTGCTGGTCTACGCCACAGCCACAGCCACAGCCACAGCAACGTGGGATCCAAGCGGCATCTTCCACTTACACCACAGCTCACAGCAACGCCGGACCCTTAACACACCGAGTGAGGCCAGGGATTGATCCCAAATCCTCATGGATACTAGTCAGATTTGCTTCCGCTACACTGCAAGGAGAACTCCTTTACTTTTTCTTGTAGGAAAAAGGTCAGCTTTTTATTTCCAGGTGTTGGATGGCAATGAGCTCATAGACTGCTTGCCTCTTGTCCAGGCTCTGGGCATGAAGAGTCATGATAGTGCCAGGTAGTCTGTGCCAGTCAGGGCTCAAGGCAGAAGACACAATCCACATGGAGGATTTTGAACAGAAGGTCATGTAACCAGACAGTTACATTAAGAGCTTTTACCATCATCGAAGAAAGAGCTGGAGGCAGGAAGGTCAGGAGGTACTGCTGGGTGGTTTCAGTGGCGCAGGAGGCACAGAGTTGAGCCCTGAGGAGTGTAGGGAGCCGCTGCCGCTTCTGCCATCACTGTCACCACCACGACCACCTCACCCCCTGGGCTGTCGCCTGGACGCTGGCATGTGGCTTCCACTCCCCGAACTCAGCCCCGGGATCTTGTGGGAGCCACAGAGTCAGGAATCTGGGTCCCTTCCCAGTTCTGACCCGCGTGTGTCTCAGGTGTGTCTCACGGACACTTTATCACCCAGGACCGCGGCTGGAAGGGAGTCTGTGAAAAGTAGCTTTTGGAGATCCAGCCCCTTCCATGCAGGAAGGAGGCGCAGAAAAAGGGCGGGCAGGTCGGCTCAGTGCTTGTAGAAAATGATTATCACAACGTTTGCCTCTGTTTTTGCCGCTGAAATTTAAGGCTAAGACTGCTGTTGAACTTCTGGGAAAGCCTAATAGCTCCATAAAAGATGTCTCAGGAGAAATTCTGCTTCCTCCTTGGGGGGAGGATCTGGTGTCTAGAACAATGTTTTTATTCTTGCTGTCCTGGAAGGTCCGCACCCAGAGTAAAAGCCAACAAAGGGAAGACGGCAGTGGAGTGAAATCCTTGCTGGCACAGCGGGACCGGTGATCTGACGAGCCTGAGAGGACTTACCTCCAAACTTCCAGGCAGGTGAGACATCAAATCCCCCCACTGCTGGGTGGATGCTACTTAACATGGAGCCAAAGAAACCTTCCTCCCACGATTCACACATTTCAGTGCAACAGCTTATAGAAACGACACTACGGAATCATAATGGCCAGGCTGGGACAGATGCTGCAACCACAGCTGACATCAGAAAGCAGTCGAAGCCTTTCCCCTGAAATTATTCTGTGCAACCCAGTCATTCACAGTATGCAAGAAGTTCCTCAGAAACAGCACTAGGCACTCCCTTTCTTGACGTTTCCACGTTTGCTTTACCGTTTTGAAATCACTGGGAATCTCTTACTCGGAGCCATTCTTCTGAAACGAATGTATGCCTATAAGGTTTCTGTTCTATTTCAAGCATTTAACGTCAGGTAGTTTATAACACGCCTTCTGATTTAAGAAAACGTATGCCATATGTTAATATAATTTGCATGCCAAATTGCCTGGCAGGAAGATTGGTCCTGCCGAAGGCATCTGCGTCACCAGCCATCATCTCGGCCACTGGGCAAAACGCGAGAGCCAGCAAAGCTTTCCAGCCTTTCCGTGGGGTGAGGTACTTTGAGACGGACGTATCTAGTTTTCTTTACAGCTCCTTTTCCATCTAAAAGATCTTCAGATCTATTTCAGTGTTTACCGCGTGCTGTGTCACATTTTAAAGCAGAAAAGGAATCATAGAATTTCAGACTCATCGCTTATTTACAAAGCGCCAGTTTTTTCTTTTTTTTGCTCGATATTTGTTCTTCTCTGTGCTATTCATTGCACCGGTGGCGTGAACAGGACATATACTCAGGGAAACGCTCTCACCCTGGGGAGGCCAACATGTGAACTGGACACCCAGCTTCACGGTATCTCTTCTCAAAGTATCACACAGCTGTTGGAAAGAGGAATGGTTTTGGGTATTTGTTTTTTTTTTTCCTTTTTTTTTTTCGGGGGTGGGGGTGGCAGCACCTGCAGCACATGGAAGCTCCCAGGCTGGGGGCTGAATCAGAGCTACGGCTGCCGGCCTACCCCACAGCCATAGCAACGCGGGATCCAAGCCACATCTTCGGCCCACACCGCAGCTCACGGCACTGTCAGTTCCTTAACCTACTGAGCGAGGCCAGGGATTGAACCTGCATCCTCATGGATCCTAGTTGGGTTCGTTAACTGCTGAACCATAAAGGGAACTCCCTGGGTGTTTACTAGGTGGTGGGGTGCCTTCACTGATAGAACACAGATTCGTCAAAGACTTGGTGCACAGTCTATAAAAACAGCATCACTCATTCTTCTCATCTTCTGTGCCTGCAACACCCTCATCCGGCCTCTTTTAAGTGGTTCCGAATCTTTCAAGTTTTATAAGTGCATCCTTCTATGCAAAGGACGGAATCAAAGCCCAGAGGATGAATAGCGTGTTGATTCAGCTAATGGATAACGTGTACATGGTTTTGCTGAAAAAATGCTCATCCTCGTCCTTCACTTGTAGAAAAATACATCACAGGAAGGTTGACACAGGGGTCATCCATCCCTTGCAAGGAACCAAAACACGTGAGCCGCTGTGCAGTCAGCGAAGTGGCGTTATTCTGTAGAAAGATCCCAAGCCCCAGGCCTCGGCCCTGCAAAGGCGAATGCTTTGCTCAGACCTCGTGTCCAGAGGGGGTCCGCTGAGGTGGTCCCTCAGGTACCCGGGCGGCTGCGGCCTCCATCTTCTTCAGCAGGGGGAAGAGAGGACGGCTGGCCACGCAGTGCCTTTTGAATGCAAGGGTCACTTGTCACTCCTTGCATTTCCTCTGTCCAAGCACGGGGCTGACTGTGCTCACCGGAGCAGGAAAATGCAGTTCTACTGTGAGTCCAGGAGGAGAGTTAGGAGTTTAGATGCCACCCAGGGCCACCTCAGCCAAAGGCAGCCCTGGCCTTTCTTTTCAGTGCCTGTAGGTGGTTTGGATTTTTTTTTTTTTTTTTTTTGTCTTTTTATGGCTGAACCTGAGGCATATGGAGGTTCCCAGGCTAAGGGTAGAATCAGAGATGTAGCTGCCGGCCTGTATCACAGCCACAGCAACACTGGATCTGAGCTACATCTGTGACCCACACCACAGCTCACGGCAACACCAGATCCTTAACCCACTGAGCGAGGCCAGGGATCGAACCCGCGTCCTCATGGATCCTAGTCGGATTCATTATTGCTGAGCCACAACAGGAACTCCTGGATGTTCTGATTCTTGGGAAAGACTGGGGCGAGTTCAGGTCTGCCTCTGAGTTTGTCTCCTTTGCTAGATGTCAGGGGCCCTCTGTCCCCCACCTGCCGCCGCCGGCCCCAGCCCTGACCTCCTCCGTGGTACCCGCCTGCTGTACTGCATCCTCCTCTTCTCGTCCTCGGCTGAGTACTGCCGACAAAAGGAGGTAAGTCCACGCACTCTGTGAATTACCCACGTGCTCAATTATCCTAGGAAGCATTTTCACCGTCTGAGTAGACGGTCCAGAATATTCCTTTATGTACAAATAAGGCATTACTTTTTGAGAATGATTCCTACGAAATACTTACTTCCGTGCACCTCATTCCAGGACAAGATCAGGTCCTCCACGAACCAGTCTGTTCCAGTCTATTCGCCAGACAGATGCCTCAGCCTGTATGAAGTGTCACCGCATCCCAGGCACCTGGGAGCCACTTTGCATCACGCGTGTGGCTGGACCCCTCCGAGCCGGGTCTCTGCAGCTGGGAAATGGCTCGCATCTGTCTCCGTCCCCGCCTGCTTCTCCTCTGTGTGTTTGCCACCTCTCTCTCCGCGTCCCTCTCATGCGGCCAACGAGGATGGCACTCCGTGCCAATCGGGGTATTCCAGAATAATCTCCTTACTTCAAGGCCCTTAACCACATTTGCAAAGACCCTTTTTTGAAATAAGGTTCACGGGTGCCCGGAGTCAGGACCCGTGCTTGCCTTTGGGAGCCATTCCCAGCCTCCCGCGACGGACTTCCTGCCGTTTCCATCAGCCTTGTCATTCTGGGCCTTCTCTCAGTACTTAAAGTTGAGCCGAGTGTCTGATGCTTCTATTTTCCTTACCTGTAGCCCCACCCCCCTCAATTATTTATCTTTTGCTGTTTTCTGGGGGTTTTCCTCATTTTTTTTTTCTGTCTCATGATATCTTATTGGTTTGTTTTAATGTTCAGTTACCCTGCTGGATTTCCAGAAAACACTCCCTTTTTCTCTGCTGTCCCTTTCCCCACAGTATCCCAACGTATTTACATGGATGCAAATTCATGGCTGGTGATCTCTGCATGGATTTCTGCTCCCCCGCATTTACCCTGCTTATGCTGGGTTCTATTTTTTCTGTTAGTTCGTTTTATTTTCTCTATTTCATGTTAGAGGTTCCCCTCAAATGCCTGTCTTTCCTTGGTTAGCTGTTTACGTTTAAAAATAAGCAGGAAAAAAGAAAAATAAGCTCCTGGCAGAAGCTCTCTGCATATGTGTGTGTGGGATGGGCGAGGGGGAGAGGGGTGGGTAAACTCATGACCTTCACGCTTCGGTGATCAGGTAGGAAGCCAGATTTCTCGCAGGGACCAGACAGCATCAGCGTCTTTCCTCTGTGTCCTTGAAGTTCCAGGGACAAACCATCCAGTATCCTCCTTGGTTCTTTAAGCTTTGCTGCCTATGTTCTTTTTAAAAACAGGATGCTAGAATAAACACTAGCCTTCAGTATTCAGTATTTCACTAAGCTTCTCAGCATCAGCTGCACATTTGATCTCTTCTGTGCCTTCTTTTTTGTCTTTCTTTTTTTTTGGGGGGGGGTCACTGCATATGGAGGTTCCCAGGCTAGGGGTTGAATTGGAGCTGCAGCTGCCAGCCTACACCACAGCCACAGCAATGCCAGATCTGAGCCCTGTCTGCAACCTACACCACAGCTCATGCCATCACTGGATCCTTAACCCTCTGAGCGAGGCCAGGGGTTGAACCCACATCCTCATGGATCCAAGTCGGGTTATTAACTGCCAAGCCACGAAGGGAACTCCTCTTTTTCTATTAATTAGAATCCTCATCTCTTGCTTGGGGCTGGAGGTGGCTGGGCTACTCTGAACAGGAAAAGAAAATCTTTCTCTACAGCTTCAGTCAGTTCCTCTGTTATCAGCTGGACAGAATCCACAGTTCTTGCCCAGAACCCTGGGGTGGTCCCAGACCTGTGTCAGCATTCAGTTTTTTTCTAATTTTATAAAGTGACATGGCTGTGATAGGTAATTTTGTATGTCAACCAGGCTAGGCCCCAGAACACAGATATTTGCTCAAACATTATTTTAGATATTTCTGTGATTATACTTTTTAATGAAATTAACATTTCAATCAGTAGACTTTGAGTAAAGCAGATTGCCCTCCACTAGTGCGGGTGGGCTCCATCCGATCAGTAGAAGGACTCAAGAGAAAGACTGAGGTCCCCCAAGGAAGAAGGACTTCTTTTTTTTTCTTCTTTTTTTTTTAGATTTTTATTTTTTCTATTATAGTTGATTTACAGAGTTCTGTCAATTTCTGCTGTACAGCAAAGTGACCCAGCCATGTGCACATGCGTACACACACACACACACACACACACGCACACATATATATTCTTTTTCTCACATTATCCTCCTTCATGTTCCAGCAAAAGTGGCTAGGTATAGTTCCCTGTGCTATAGAGCAGGATCTCATTGCTTATTCGCTCCAAACTCCCAGTCCATCCCACTCCCTCCCTCTTGGCAACCACAAGTCTGTTCTCCAAGTACACGAGTTTGTTTCTTTTCTGTAGAAAGTTTCAATTGTGCCTTCTATTAGATTCCAAATATGTGATATAATATAGTATTTGTCTTTCTCTTTCTGACTTACTTCACTTAGTAGGAGAGTCTCTAGTTCCATCCATCGTGCTGCAAATGGCATTATTTTGTTCTTTTTTATGGCTGAGTAGTATTCCATTGTGTATATATAGAAAAGGGACCTCTGCTTTCAGACTTAAACTGCAACATTAACTCTTCCCTGGGTCTCCAGCCTGTTGCCTGCCCTAAAGATTTTGGACTTTCCAGCACTCACAATCACCTGAGCCAGCTCCTTAAAATAAACCTCTGTCTCTGTATCTATCCATGTGTCTACATATCTCTGTATCTATCTGTGGATCTACAGCTCTACATATCTGTGTATCTAAGTATCTATCATCTGTCTATCTATCTATCTATCCATCCATCCATCCTATTGGTCTGTTCTCTAGAAAACTCACAATTAAATAACAACCTCTATGTGACAGAACTTTTTCTCTAAAGTTTCACCATTAAAGCTGTCACAATAAGACTCAATATGAGCTTCATTATCTGCATCACATCTTTGTTTCTTAGCAGAGTATGAGCTGTTGAAGGCAGGAAAGAGCCCTGTTTGTGCTCGGAATCCAGTGTCAAACATGGAACTGGACAGGTCACCAAGTAAAAAATCAGTTGTCGTTACCGACTTGGTCCTTGTTTAAGATACACCTTGAGGAATGGGTGGACCAAGAAGGAGGGTAAGAGCGCTGTAAAACCCTTGATGCAGAGGCCAAAGTTTTTCCAGGACAGTTTTTCACACCGTTGTTTTGCGGGTTGATTTGCTGCCAGGATAAAACAGAAGAGAGCTAAACAGCAACGCATTGTAATGTCCCGTCCTTTCGTCAAACAGTTGGCACAGTTGAGTTTCTGTGCATCTTCCCCACCCCTCTCCAGGGACAAGAGTATCAGGCCTCTAGCTATGAGTCGATAAGATCAGAGAGAAGATTATTTAGTTGGGATGAAAGAAAGGTCAAGGTTTCACAGATGTTTCAGTGTTATAATTTAACCTTGTTTACTACCTAGCACTTTTAGTGCCTTTTAAAAAATGTACAGAATAAATTAACTTGGAGGAAGTCCTGTCACTTGGGCAAAGAAATGGTTCCATTTGGTCAGGATCCAGGGATCGTCAGCGGACCATTTCCAAGTGCAAGGCTGAAATTCCCACGGTAACAGAATTCACCGTGGTTCATGACCTTGTAGGAAAAATCAGGAGGGGAGCCTGGGATCTTGTTTAAGTGAAATTTTGAGAGCCTTTCTAAATATGTCAACTTTTCACTGGAATAAAACAATACAAACAGATACAAAATAAAGATATTACTCATGACCTTGTATGTAGCCCAATGAATAATAATGGTTAATGTGCGTTTCTCATCTATTTCTTCACAGAAAATTTTGAAAATTCTCTTTTTCTCCTGGTGTAAAGAAATACGTACAGATTTTGGTCTTTTTATCCGTAGGACACTCAGCACCAGGCCTCTTTTCCTGTTTCTTTCCTTCATCCCAGAGCTCAGCGCCTCTGAGAACTGGTCTTCCAGCATTGAGGACGCTCCCTTTTTCCCGCATATCCTGTCACCGAAGCTGCAAACTGGAGAAGCTAGAAAAATGGTACAGGTGTGTCTCAGGTTCCAGTGTGGTTGACCCGGCTCCCGGTCCCGCAGCTTCGCCTCTGACCTCGGCCTTACGGGCTCAGCAATGAGGCTCTGCCGTCACACTGAGAAGGCTCATTTCTTTGGGGCCGTGCTCTGCAAAGCCAAGCCCGTGAGACTGATACAAAACCAGAGGACCAGAGGGTGACTTCTGCACTAGGACCAATCGAATCGTTCAGAATGAAATATTCTCATTGGCAGAAACAGCATGTTTTCTCCTCGTGAGTCAGACGCAGGCAGGTGGTCCAGTAATGAGCGACTTTCCTGAGCCTGGAGTTTGAACAAGAGGCCACGAGGGCTGGGAGGCACCGTCACCAAGGAAGGGCCTTGGGGTTACGATGGAGTAAGTCCACCGCCAGAGGCGCCCTCTCCCCTGGCCCTGGTGTGGGCCCCCACACTGCCCTTTCCCCGGTCCTTCGCTGGGCTATCCTGGCGTCCCTAAACATGTCCAGTCCATCGGTCACAGCTATGTCTACCCTCTGGCCAGTTTTGTTCCTTTATGCGTTCGTTTCTGACTCCTATCAGTAAAAATTCTGTCTTGAAAGAATTGTCATATCTGCCCCTTCTCCAGCATCATTTCATCTCATCTGTAGCTTTGCAACATTTCTAACCAGCTTTGTTGTTGCAACTTATTGGCAGAGCTTCTCGTATCTCTGAGGTCGTATCTACTTTCCTTAGATAAGGAAGCGTATTAAACTACATTTTACCCAGTTGTTAAAGGCCTTGCGCCCTTCCGTCTTTTATTTATTTATTTTTTCTTTTTCAGCCGCACCCACAGCCTATGGAAGTTCCCGGTCCAGGGATCAAATCCAAGCCGCAGCTACAACCTGCGCTGCAGCTGCAGCAAGGTCAGATCCTTAACCTGCTGCACCACAGCGGAAACTCTCCTTTCATCTTTTATGGGCTGAATGTAGCCCAGGCCCAGATGGTCACACAACTGGGTGCTTGATCCTGTTACGCAAGACCGAACCCAAGCACCGCGCATTCACTATCTTAACATCGAACTTAACTAACAAAGAAAGACGCAGACAAATTTCAAGCACTGATTGACTGACACTCTTGGCGGCAGTCCTCCAGGGCAAGTTGGGAAAGACTGTCAGTGGACGTGGAACGGTCTCCAAGCGTACCTGAGGGGCAGGTCCACAGCCACTTAGAAAATCAGCAAATTCTGGGGCTGCTGCCTGCAACTTTTTTTCCTGCAGTAGGGTTCTGACTTGGGTCTGATGCAGATTCTACTCACACAAAGGTCAGAGACAACATCAGAGACAAGCAAACAAGACCCAAGTAGCTTTCAAACCCACTGAGAAACCTCATGGGGCCCCACCCTTTGTATTCACCTCTGTCACGCCCTCCACCTGCAAAATCCGCTTTCTGTCTAGGAGAGGTGGGAATAGTTTCAAGGTCAGCAGCTGGGGGAAACGTGTATGTCTAGAAAAAGACTTGGAAGTATTTAGATACTTCCAGTGTCGTTGCCTCCTCAGTCATCATTAAACGTGTGCTGGAATGACGGGTAAAATATCAGAGAGTGCGCTATTCGCGTGAAGACTTGCAGTTCCATTTCTTTGATTTGTATGCGGATATTGAGAGTTAAATTTATTCTGTGAGGATCTGGTATGCCTTTTCTGGAAATGTATCCGTTTCATCTAACTGTCCTTTAGGTATGCATTTCACTCATTTCCTCCTCTTATTAGTTCCTTTCTTCAATTTATTTAGATCTAACATTTATTTTTCTAACCACTTGCGAGGGGTGCTGTTAAAAAAAGTGCAGGAGACAAGGTGAACGAAGAGAAGTTGGTTTTAGGCTGATACTCTGGCTGGTGGTGGGGCGAGAGCACAGAGCGAGTCTGGAAATTGAACTTTCCTGCTGCCAAGGGTGAGAGAGTGTACACCCAACACGCCCAACTCAGTAAAGGGTATTCCCGCCTCCCACCCTCTAGCAGACCCTGAAGTCCAGTCTTTGATCCCTTAGACCCTCAAGCATGATCCAGACAGAGCTCTGTGTAGTTTCTGAGTTTCTCAGCTCCTCAGAACAGGCAGATGCTCCTGGAGGGAATAAGCCTACAGATACTGCGCTCACCTGTCTGATTTTGTTTCTCTCCCATCTCATTCTGCAATACTTTAATAATGCTTGGCTCCCACCTCCGTTTCAGAGCTCCTAAGTCTTCAAGCAAAACGTTTTTCAGCTTTTCTAGCTGTTCTCAATGAAAACATCCACTCTGTTACTGAAAAGACATTCTAAGTGTGGTTGTCATCCTTAACCCATAATGGATCTCGGTGATTTGCTTCTTAATAGATGTAATTGAAACATCTAGGATAAGATTTTGCTGTCGTAGACTGAAGTTCACCATCACGTTTGTAACCTTTTCCTCTCAAAGCCTCCTCTTCGTTTTTCCTTTTGTAACTTGACTTCGACAGCTAAATGCTGAGTTGATTTTCTCGGGTGTACGGCTTCAGCATCTATTGTGTTCACCAGGCCAACGTGCCATCTTCTGTTTTCACCCTGACTTGGTGGCGGTAAGTGAGCACCGATGTGGGCGTGTGCGTTACAGAAAAGCGCATTACAAAGAAAACCTGTACCGCTGTTCATGTTCTATGGGTTTGGGAAACTGTAATCCCAAATTAATTGTGCAGCTCTGCGTAAAAGGCCTACGTGTCTTGTTTATTTTACAGCTGGAGTTTCATTATATCTCAGAGACAAACATACAGATGACATAGGAAGCTGGGTTCCGGTGGCAGTAACTTAGTTGCTGACAGATGTTTAATTCAATACGGCTTTGCATGAATTCATAATGAGGAGGGGGGCCGATTCCCCGGGCATCTCCTCGCTAATCATCTGTCACAGCAACAGAGAAGGCTGAAGGCGGTACAATGGTGTAGGCAGCTTGCTGCTACATTTTCAGGCTGACGTCAGCGCTGTGCTGTTAACGATGAATTCGCTGGAGGTCCCCCAATTTCCAGCAGTGACCTAGTTCTCTGCCCGGACTCAAGACCGGGGGAGGGGGGTGCCCTGTGGTCAGAGCACAAAGAGGATGGGTTGGTCCTAGGGCATCTAACTTCTTGACATGTTGGGGTGCATTAGTAATGGGGTGCTCCCAATAACTGGCGATGCACGCTCTGTCTCTCGCTTCCCCCCGCTTCCGTCACCTCCCCCAGTGCCATTCTTTAATGCTCGGATTCCAACTTGACAACAGCCCTTTGACGGTTCCGTCCTTTCTTAGGGTCTTGCGGACGTACTGTCATTCAGCCACAGGAGGCAAAGCACCTGTGAAATCTAATCGCTTCCTGTATTTGCCACTCCTGGCTATTTGCCTGTTTGTCTTTGGAAAATTTTTAGCTATATTGGAAGCTTCTGGAAGGCAGCCAGAGTACGTCTTCAATTTTCTATTCCCAGCAGTCATTTCAGTCCCTGGCACACACAAAAAAGGCACTTAATACAGTTTGAACAGATGAATCAATAACTCGCGGGGTGAGCAGGATGATTTGCAGTTGCTGGAGGGCAATTTCCGTCTGTGGGATAAAAGCCTGCCGACACCCTCTCCCAGCCAGGTCTGCGCCAGCTCCATCCCCGCCCCCGGAAGCCCATCACTCGGGTCCCTGCCCCTTCTCTGCCTCCGCTGCTGCCCCCTTGTCCACTGCAGTCTCCCACTGCTTGACATCTGTCCAGCCTGCACTTGATGCTTCAACAGTGGCCCTTCTTTAGCTTCAATATTCTGTGCGTTCCTTTCCACCTGTCACAGTTATACTTTCCTCACAAACCTTCCCTGGGGCAGAAACTGCTGGTCCTTGGCTGCTGGGTCCCATGATACGATGGAGAGACTTGACAGGTTGGCATGAAGCTGGGCTTGGTGCTACAATTTAGATTTTGCGCATCTGGGAAGATGGAGACCTGATGATACAAAAAATTGTTTTTTTAAAGTGAAGGGGATGCACACCTGGGAAAAGAACATAAGACAATGCTCTTAAGTCAGAGTCAAGGGAGAAACGTTTAATTGTTCTATGACGTTTCTCACAACACAGGAGGTTGCAGAGGCTAAGGCCAATGTCAGCAACAATTGCGTATTGTTTGTTTGCTTATTTTTAAGTTCCGAAGATGTTAGAAGGGAATGGTAGGTTCAGTTTACTTTCCGCGGAGTGGGAATAAGCTTTGAACGTGTCTTTAAGGCATGAGTGCGGTGACTGCTGCTGCGACAAACCATCTGCCCACTTACCTCTTAGAGCGACAGTAACCGGATTGTTTTAAATGTCTTGATCATTTAAATATTGATTGAGCAGAAGGGAAGCAAAGCCGTCTCGCCGAAGAGAGCATGTAAAGTCTGCATTTGGCCACCCCTTGTCCAGACGAGCCACTCTGGGCTCTCCATCTGCTCCCTGGGGAAGGCGCCCCCATGGCCCTTGGAGTGGACGTGGCCACCGTGAGAGGGAAAAAGAGCCTGGACCCCAGATCCGATCCCAGGGGAGTCAGGCCAGGACAATGAATGTGGCCCAGGGGGTGATGGCTGGGGCCGGGGGTGAGACGGTGCGGAAGGCAAGGAGGTACCAGCCAAAACTCTGGCCCAGGCGTACCACAGTCCCTGGAGCGGCTTCCTGTCCCCCAGCCGGGCGCCCGCTTCCAGGTACACGTGCTTCTCGCTTACCTGCCCCGTGTCTTCACCTGGACGTCCCTGTCTCGTCCCGCGACCAGCTGATTGACATCTGCAGCCACTGGCCCCAGCACCGCCTGTCCTCTCTCCAGTACCATTTTTCTCCGAATTACAACCAGCCAGACGCCTGTGTAGTTTACTTGTTTAGGCGTCATCTGGTTTCTTCAACATGAGAGCCTTGCCTATTTAATTTTCAGGAGTATTTCAGGGCCTAGAAAGACAAGACCGGCATGTCGCAGTTAGTACTGGTGGACTGAATAAATGAAAAGACGGGGTATTTTTTTTTCCTTTCTCCTTGCAAACCCCTTATTTGCTCTTTTATTTTATTTTTTTTAACTTAATGAATTTTATTTCAATTATAGGAAGACAGAGTATTTTAAATATCCAAATTGAGGCAACGGAGCTGGCATCTAAGAAGGATTTAAACTTGTACTAAACACAGAAAGTCAAAAAAATTAA
This sequence comes from Catagonus wagneri, assembly GCA_004024745.2. Classification (NCBI taxonomy): domain Eukaryota; kingdom Metazoa; phylum Chordata; class Mammalia; order Artiodactyla; family Tayassuidae; genus Catagonus; species Catagonus wagneri. The sequence continues at coordinate 21,336,710 of PVHT020000009.1, read as the reverse complement.
TAAAAAAACCCAAAGCATTACAATTGTTCAAGACTAATACACTGAACTGGCCAGGGGTGTGTGTGTGTAGGGGTGTGTGTGTGTGTGTGTGTGTGTGTGTGTGTGTGCGCGTATTGCATTTAGAAAGTGAAGATAATGTTAACCACCAAGAAACTAAAAGAAAAACAAAACAGTTTTTATGGTTGGAGTCCACTTGACTGACAATCAATCACATTTTGTATATAAAGGTGATTGTTAATAAAAAAGTTGGGATAAATTATTTCACAGAATAAGAGTGTATTCCTAATAGTATTTTGCCTTTTAAGGAAGAAGTCTCTGTATTTCCCAAATCTTAATGAATTTGCCTTTTAGAAAAAAAAAAAATCCTGGCTCTAAAAGTCATGCATATCAATTGCCTTATAAACCATTGCTAAAATTTTCTACCTTTCCTCAAATGAGAAGAAGGGCAGAACCAGTTAAAATGGTTATTACTGTGAACCTAACCTGTTTATCTCTCCATTTGGCTTACTGTCTTGAAGATGGCCACTCATTTGTTCAGTCTCTCTGTCGATTAACATGAATTCATATGTAGGGAGGGCCCGTTATACGCAAGGCCCTGGGCTATATACTATGGAGAATGAAGTGACGGGCTCCCTGCCCTTGAGAGATATATTTCCCGGAAGGGGAGACCAGGTGTATTAGCATTCTCCTCGCCAGCCCTCTGACTCCAAAGCCACCCTGCATCCCAGCCAAATGGAAAGTGCCAGATCCCAAGGAGCGAGGAGTGTGTGCATAGGAAGCAGTGAGCAGCCCAGCGAGGGTGGCGCTGCCTGCCACCTGCAAGTATCGAAGGCGGGCCTGGCCAAGGGGCAGCAGGTGCTAAGAGCCAATTGGGGGTTTGGACTTGATTCACGGAACATGATAGCACCTTCAAACTGATTCAGAGTGTCAGGGGATAACTAGGACGCTTGGCCTGGGTGCACCTGACAATTCGGTTTGCATTAAGAAGCCATATTCTATTTTATAGCCTTCCCCAAAACGCTGCCAAAGAGCGTCTGCAAGGCGTGGGGTTTGGGGAACAGTAATTGGATGGGAGGTATGCTTTCAGTATGTTTGATTTATACAAACAAGGAGCTACCTCAGCAGTGGCCAGAAATAGAAAATAATTATCACAATACATATAACACTTGGCCCGAGCTTATAAATGAGATTATTCAGGGCGCCAGTGTTCCATTTGGAAAATAATCTCTCCCAGCCAGCGTGTGACACTCAGCTGGTTTGGAAAGGTCGTGGGCAAGCCGTGAAACCACCTGGACGTTTGACGAGCCCCAGGGCGTCCACCCCAGTGGTCCTCTAACAAATGCCAGGGCGCTGGTGCCCAGCCCTTTGGTAGTTCAGGCAGAAATGTGATGTCTGGCACCTGCTAGAGGTTAGAAACCACAAAGGGCCCCTTTCAGGTCCAGTTCATCCATTCTTTATGCTCTGCTACGTCTCCATCTGCTCTTTGGTGACAGACACAAAGAGGGGGATTTCAGCAGCTGAAGACCCGCTGGAGGAACCTCTCTCAGGCCCACGTCCATCGAGGCCAAACCTCAGCCAAGAGGAGGGGCAGCAAGCGAGGACCTCAGCCCTGGTCTCAGTCCCCAAGCAGATGCTGAACAGAAAGTCCCAGAAGGGGCAGCGAGAGGCCCCCAGGCTAGGGCTAGGGGTCCTTCCTTTCCCTGCAGTAGGAGAACTGGAACTCGTCCCCAGCAAGCTGCTCACCGCCTTTAGTCCATCCCACGTGTCTGCAGCCTCCAATCAAACTTTGAGGACATTCTCCAGGGATAAAGTGATGGCCAGTTCTCAAACATGTGTCCCCCCCCCCCCACCGCAGTGGAACCAAAGGGTTTTGCTCCCCTGTGTAGCACAAAAGATAAACCTAATTCTGTCCATGGTTTTAGAAAATGTTGACTTCTCTGTCCACCTGGGGAAAGGACCCAGAATCCACCCCAATCCACTATGTCCTCTTAGAAATGAGCCGTGCGCACGCGCTTCTGGAGTGGGGTTATGACATCCTCTTTATTGAGAAAGAAGAGCAGTAAGAAAAACAAAATGTGGAGTTCCCCTTCTGGCTCAGCGGGTTAAGGACCCGAAGTCATCTCTGCAAGGATGCACGTTCGATCCCTGCCCTTGCTCAGTGGGTTCAGGATCCGGCGTTGCCCCGAGATGCTGCGTCGTAGGCCACAGAGGCAGCTCGGATCCCCAGTTGCTGTGGCCGTGGTGTAGGCCGGCAGCTGCAGCTCTGATTCAACCCCTGTCCTGGGAACCTCCATATGCTGCAGGTACGGCCCCTAAAAAGTTAAAGAAAGAAAAGAAAAACACAGGTGTACAGTAGAGAGAGACTGTGGTGCTTCTCTCATCAGAGTCCGACCGAGAGCGGGCGATTCTGGTCACACCTTTGGATTTAGCTTCCTTCCTGCTTCTGTGATAACTGATGGCCAAAAGGGCCTTGGGACTGGAGAAATCAATTGCACCTTCTCTTGTGACTGCCATATTATGGAGACTCAATGTTTCTACCCTAGACATCATATACAATAGTTTATCCAGATTTACAATAGAACATTTGAATTGGGATAAGCAGTGTGTTCTCAGCTTCTCCAACAGAGTGGAAATTGCCTTTTTCTGTCACAGGGAAGGCGGCAGAGGCATCATATTCAGAGCTGGATGAAGACAGCAGCCGCCCGCTGATCCACCTGCACCTGCAAAGACCAGGACAGGCTGCGCTCCCAGCCGAAGAGGCACAGTTGGCCTGGGCAGGGCGCTTGGCGTCACCTGCAGCCTGGCCCACGGCAGACTGGCCGAGCATGGGGGCAGCTTGCCGATCCTGGTCCTGGGCTGGCGGGGAGGGGACCAGCAGCCAGCTGGCTTCCCAGGGACTTTTCCAAAGGCCAGGCTCTCGCCCTGTGCGGCACCTGGGCGTCCCTCTCCTGCAGCAGCAACGGTGGGGCTGCACACGGCTGCATCCTCGCAGGTTAACACGTGGCAGGAAGGTTGGGCTTTCGGGGAATACAAAGGGCGGCTGGCTGAGTCGCTTTCAGGCATCTGCTGGGCGTCTCTAGACATTATGGAGAATCCAGGGGGCTCTCGCATTCGCTGGGAAGCACAGCCATTCTTCCCGAATCCACGAATTCCTGTGTCCGTGTCAACCCCTCTCTCATCTCTTCCTTTTTCTTTCTCTTTTTCTATTTCTTTCCCTTTACCTCACCCCCTCCTTATCCAATCACTCAAATCAAGGCTCCTACTCTAAAAGTAAGGTTTTGTTTTTATTTTATTGAAATTTTTTTTTGATTTTTTTTGTCTTTTTAGGGCTGCACCTGCTGCATATGGAGGTTCCCAGGCTAGGGGTCTAATCGCAGCTGTAGCCGCCCGTCTACACCACAGCCATAGCAACACAGGATCCGAACTGCATCTGGGACCTACACCACAGCTCACGGCAACGCCGGATCCTTAACCCACTGAGCGAGGCCAGGGATCAACACCATGTGCTCATGGATACTAGTCAGGTTCGTTACCACCGGGCCACAACGGGAACTCCTTAAGATTTTATTTAAAAAAAAAAAAAATGTCTGCAGCATGTGGAAGTTCCCAAGCCAGGGATCGAACCTGTGCTGAAACAGTGACCCAAGCCGCTGCAGTGACATGGTTGTGTCCTTAACCCCCTGCACCACAAGAGAATTCTTATAAACAAGATTTTAATTTTAATATCCTGTGAGGAGAAAAATAAATCCTGGATCTTTCTAGGCAAGCGGTCTGAGCTGGCTTCCTTCCTGAGTATTCACTTAAAAAAAAATCACTGCAGTCTATTTTTTTATTTTTTTCGGCTTTTGTAGGTCTGTGACCCACACCACAGCTCACAGCAATGCTGGATCCTTAACCCACTGGGTGAGGCCGGGAATTGAACCTGTGTCCTCATAGATACTAGTGGGGTTAGCTAACCGCTGAGCCACGAAAGGAAGTACCAAGTCACCCTAGCGGGAGACACAGTTACCGGGCCTGAAGGTGGCGCAGCCTAGGCGCAGCGAGGCCGCGGCGAGCGGGAGGGGGAGGGGGGGACTGGAGCCCCGGGGAGCGTGGGAACCGTGGGTACCCGGGCTCAAGATCGGGGGAAGCGGTGCGGCCATCCAGGAGGGGTCACTGGAATGAGGGGCGTCCTGGTGCTGAGGCTGCGGCTGGCCGGGCTGGAGAGAGAGCGAGCAGGTTGCTGTGCGGGCTTTTCCTTCCATCACGTGGGAAGGGAGCCTCAGAAGGGGAGGGCGCAGCGCCTCCGGATCCAGGCTGCCAGGCCTGAGGGGCCACTGCAGGGGCTGCTGGACACGTCCGGGGCACGGACGGGATGGCCCAGCGCCCTCAGCCCTGTGTGCACCGCTCCCTCCGCTTCCAGCTGCCGAGCACCACAGCCCGGAGGCCACAGCAGGTGCAGCAGCTGGCTGTTCCTGAGGGAGTCACACTGGAAGTAAACTGAGGCAAAGGCGCCGCTGCGGAAGGCTTGCCTCCCCCCCGCCCGGCTCTCAGTTCAGCGGGCTCTGTCTAGAGGGGCCGGCTGCTTTCAAGGTTACCTGATGGACTGAGATGCCCACTGCTGACGCCCTCCACCAGGGGAAGGTGAGACTTTCATCCGTAGCAGATGTCAGGCCCCGGGGAGGTTCCCGGGTTCCTCCGTCCCATCTTCGCAGTTCCCATCACCCCCTCAACGTTGTCAACAGTAGTTGCAGAGCCCGCCCCACCAAGGCCGCCCCCTGCAAGGGGACAAAGCAGTTCGCAAATGCACGCGCAGCTGCACAGGCTGCAAAGCGGTCTCCGGGGAAAGCCGCCTGTTTTGCTGCGCAGTTCGCCCCCTCGAGTCCTGCCGGCCCCGCCCTCAAAGCCCAGGCCCGCGGCTCTCGCTTCCGCCGGCAGAGGGCGCGCGCGGCGGTCTGGTTGCGGCTCCTGGCGCTTGGTGGTGGCCTTTGCCAACTGTTCAGAACTGCCCTTTGCTTGTGCCAACCAGTGCCGTGCCCTGGGCACGCTCCTCGGACCCCAGCGAGCCCGGGAGACCGCTCCCCGTGAGAAGCACTAATTACTGCGCCAGGCGGTGGAATCGGCTTCCACTGACCACTTGCCCTGCGCATAACTTCTCAGCAGGTGCGCAGGTCTCTCTCCTCCTGGCAACTTCTTGCAGGGCATCGGAAACGCGGGAAAAGCTGAGTCCAAATGGAAGATTGGGCCAGACCCCCGGCCACCCGGCGACTCCCCAGTAATTCTGCCTTTTCTTTCCCAGTCCTCCCCCAGTGCTGCTGGATTTTTGTTCGGTCAGTTGGTTGGTTGGTGCTTTTCCTGTTCTATGTCCCTAGCGATGAGTTGTGCTGTAACCCGCGTTGTTTGTCTCTATTTTTAGCAATAGCTATACAAGGGACGCCAAATGTGGCATCAGAAACGTGCCTGGGTATTAATGTCAGTGACGCAAAGGTGACATTTGGGTTTCTTGTTCCCTGAGGTAAAACAGCAGTCTCAGTAAGTTTCCTGGTTTGGTTCTGATCAGCTGCACCGGCAGCCCACATCCTGTGAAGCTGCCCACTTTTTAAATTTTTCTTTTTTGCACTGGAGACGATTCCTCAGCTTCATGACATTAGCTTTTAACCGTGATTCATGAAGTAATAAAGGGATCTTTTATTCAAGAAGCCACTTATCCTGCTAAAAATTCTTTCTTTATTAGCTTTCTCATTATGAGCCCGTAGCAGCCATCCATTTCTTAAAAAGAGTCAGATGCCTTATCACTCGCTCTCTGGAGAGAGAGAGGGATGTGAGAGACGTATAAATAGAACAGCAGCCAGACTGGTAATTTTTCAGGAACCCATGAGAGAATAAGTCCAAGTTCTTGTTTTTTTGGGGACTATCCCAAAGCCACAAGTATCAGGCTTCATCAGTGTGGCTCAGGGTTCTTATGAAAGGTTGTCTATAACTGACTCCCCAGTTAGTGTTTTGTTTGAGTTTCTTGCTTTGGAGCATCTTTAAAACAGTGATGGGCAAATTCTCCCAAACTGGATTCATCTGAGACCTTCTTTGGAGGCAGACCCTAGTCCCCGCTTATCTTACCGGGAAAAACTTTCAAGTGTGCACTTCCCTCTGGACCCTGAGCAAAGGTGCTGTGACCTCCTGAGATGATGGAATGGGAACTGCAATAAGGGTCTGCTCAGCACCGCTCACAGACATGCCCGGCCTGGTCCAGCACGAGCCCTTGCTGTGCTCGTGGAATTTCTCTCATTTCCCTGGCAACCTGCTCTTCTGAGCTCACAGATGCTCCGAGGGTTGTGTTATCCACCCACAGATTAAACAGAGAGCAGGTGGAGCTGACTGTGACACCAGCAAGACCCGGGTCGCATGGGACTGCTTTGTTATGGGAGGCGAGAATGCCCAACATTTAATCATCTTTCTCACCATAGCCACAGAAATGATGCATATTTGCTAGAAAAGCCGTTTTAGCAATTCAGAGAGTCAGTTCTATTCTCTTTCTTGAAATTCAAGGTATATTATATTTTATTCTTTTCATTTCCAACTAAGCGTAGGAAATGGAAATGAGACCTTTGCCTAGGTTTTCTCTCATCGCTGTTCCTACTCATGACAGACCCTGGGCACTTCTCACAAGACTAATGGGTCCTTTAGAAGTTTCTTTTGCATCCCCAATTTAAAGAGCTGTATGTTTCATGAAAGGCCAACCAGGAGGTCACCTGCACGTGTGGGCAGGTGCCTCCTATAGCAAGTGATAATCAGTTGCTCTTCCTTCCACTGGAAAACTCTGGACCCCACGTCTGCAGGCTGATCTTTAAAGATCTCGGTCTCTTCAGGTCAATAGACATTGATCCATAGACTCCACAAAAGTGGCAAAAGATAGAGATCCCTCAAGAAGCTGATGAGAATAAAGACCCCCTCACACCCGAGACTTTCAAGTGAAAATATGTGTGTTTTACTGGCATCCGAGTGCCAGTTGAATGCATGAATAAGAGTGGGCTAACCAAAAAATAGGCATCTGCAGGAAGTAGAGGTCATTTAGCCAGAGCACAAAGAAATGTTAGCAAAGGGTGAGAAGTTTTTTTATTCCACTTTTTTTTAAACATTGGGATAATTGCATGTCAGAAAAGACTTGTTAATGTACAGATGAATAAATAATAAACCATGAATAAATGTAGAAGGTCATAGGTAACAAATGGGAAATTAAACGGTATAATTTAGCTAAGTACACTATATTCGAAGGGATACTAGGAATTATTAGATGGCAAGCTTGAATGCAGCATAAAAATTATGGTAATGTGGGAGTTCCCATCATGACTCAGCACAAACGAATCCAACTAGTATCCATGAGGATGCAGGTTCGATCCCTGGCCTTGCTCAGTGGGTTAAGGATCTGGCATTACTGTGAGCTGTGGTGGAGGTTGCAGACGCCGCTTGGATCCTGTGTTGCTGTGGCTGCGGCGCAGGCTGGCAGCTGCAGCTCTGATTTGACCACTAGCCTGGGAACCTCCATATGCCACATGTGTGGCCCTAAAAAAGTAAAAAAAAGAAAAGAAAAGAAAAATGATGGTAATATGTATTGGAAGGGGAAGAGGTAACAGACATACAAGTCAAGCTGTTGCAATAATGAAGCACTTCCTCAACGGTGATCCCCGGGTTATTAATTGTATATCATCACATCGCTTATAATAAGGATATTATGATAATAGATCTAAAGAAAATTATGCATTAAAAAAACTGGCGACTGTCAATTTCCAAGGAAGAAAAGATAAGGCAGAGTTTATCAAAGTTATTGGATCCCTAGAAAGCCTTTTCCTCAAAGAACGTTGTAGAATGTTGTGTGGGTGACACTTTGCAAGAGGCTGGATAAGACACGGCAGGGCTCTGACCCAGGCCCCGAGGGCGGGAAAGAAGAGGGGACGGAGCAGCCGTAGGGTGGCTGCGAGGCGGCACCAACCAGGCACCGCAAAACGTCTCGTGATGGGGAGAGATGCGTTCGGACCCGCTGGATCTGGCTGGGAGCTCAGGCGGGTCCTGCCATGACGCTGACGGGGCCCTGCTCAAATATTCATAGACATAGAAAATGCTAATGATATAATAATTAGTGAAAAAAGAAAAATAGTGTTCAAAGTATAGCATAGTCTATATGTTATAAAGTATAGATGTATATTAAAAAAATAAGGCTTCAAATTATTATAATTGCTTATTTTGGGATAAAAGCAAAAGAGATTTTGTATTTTTTTTGTATCTTTTGTAAAAGTTTAAAAATGGACTTGCTATATTTTTAATAAAATTTAAAGAGTTACTTTAAAAAAAACTTCCCACCATTCACAGCTCTCCTGAGAATGAATTACATTACATTTTTAGAGTGCATCTCCGAGTAAGTAAGGAGCGGAAGAGGCTTCACTTGGAGATCTCAGAACCCCAAGGTGTGTGCATGGGCGCGGGACCTCTCCAAACGAATGTCTTTGGATAATGGAAATGGGAAAATGTGCATTGTCGTGCATACATAGGATCGAATCACGGCTTAGTGTTTCACTAAGTAATCAGGGATCCAGAGCTCTTTTATAAGACTCCTGACACTAAAGACATAGACCAAAATAAAGGTGAAAAGCCAGAGGAAGTACATGAGATGAAAGGGATGAAGCGAATTTCAAGACCTAAGAGTAAAGCAAGACTATAAAAAATACTTTGAAAAATGAAGAGGCCCTTCATCTGTAAACAAGAACTGATGCCATGAGAAAGGAACAACCAGAAAACAAGAGTGGCTCTTGGGAAGTAAATATTTAAAGCAGAATTTTCTTTCAATAGAAGGCTGTGAGACAAGACATAGAATAACCCTCAGCAAGCAGAAGAAAAGGGGCAAAAAATGAAAGAAAACTGGTTGAGTAAATGAAAAGTCAAAGTTGGTACAAGAGTCCAGAATGCAACTGATAGAAATTTAAACAAACAAGAGAGATAAAATACCCATGTTTGGAAAGGTTGTCTTGTGAGCCCAGTCAACTGGATTAAAAAGAGCCACCAAAAAGTAAATCTCATTACTACAGGGAATAAGGGGGTGGGGGAATCAGAAAAACACTTGAATCAGAATTTGATTTAAAAATTAGATTACATTTGAGAGGTAAGAAATAAAAAATTCACATTTCTCCTCATCAACTTTGGAAGTTTAGCAGTTCCTTCGAAATTCAAAAGACTGTGATTTTTACATGGAGTCCTATACCCAAACAAGTGACTGAATTTGACCAAGTGCAGTAAATCTGACACTCACGATAAATAACTTGCAAAGGTGCATTGCCTAGCAAGTCGTGGAAATTTGAGAATAACAGAAAGAGAGGGTAAATGAGAGCCAGGCGTAGAGTGAGACTAGGGAGGGTCTTGGGTGCCCAGAGCCGCGTGCCCACCTGTCAGATCTGCAGTTGCAGGCTGGGCACCAGACCCGCCTGAGGGAGCAGCTTCTACCCCCACCGCCTGCCGTGGAGGAATTAAGAAATGGAGAAACAGAGAGCCTGGAAGTAGAGCAGAGGCTGTTCAGCCCCAGGGCATGAAGAAAAGTCCCAGGTTTAGGGTCCTGCCCAGGCCAGGAAAGCAAGTGCAAGCTCGTGATTTAGAAGGACAGACATCAATACCTGAGCATTCAAAATAAAACCTTAAAATTCATTGTTTTTGTAGAACAAGACAGAAGAAGAGGTGGGGAGTAGCAAGCTCTTGTATTTTGCTCTAAGCTTTAGGCTTTTTTTCTTTTTTAATGTCCAATTTTTGAAATATGTGCATTGATTATTTTGGCTAAAAATATCATTTGAATGAACACAGACAGATAAATATCAATGTAACTTGCCACGTTAATACATTAAAGGAGAAATAAATCATTCTCTCATGTCGGTAGAGAAGGTTTCATGCAAGTCAATGGCCGTTAATCATCAAACAAACAAACCTTAACAAAGCAGGATGGACGGGATCTGCCTTGACTCCACAGAGCATCTTCAAACACCTAGAAGAAGCAGCCTGTATCATGGTGGAATATTAATTAGGAGCATTCTATTTAAAATCAGAACTAATACCAGGTTGCCAGTCTCACACCAGCATTCAAGACGACACTCACTGTCTTAGTGGAGAACAACAAGAAAAAATAAAACATTAAAAGAACTGGAAAAGGAGGAAATGGTTATGTCACTATGTGAAGATTATATGATTGCTTACACAAGAAGACCAAAAAAAAAATCAGTGAACAGGCTATCAGAACCAAACCAACTGCATAAGATTGATGGACACCAATTAACATATTCTTTACATGGGAAATAAAGAATTTTTAAAGTGTAATATTAAAAAAAAATATTTCGTTACAGGAAAGACAAACAAAAAACTGCATGCTGAGATTAAAATAAACCCAACCCAAAATGCACACTCCATTAATTTTGGGGGAAAAGAGCCGTGAAAAACTGAGGGGGTACAAATAAATACAGGGAAAATGAGAAGTCTGGGAGGGCCAGCATGTCACTTCCCCTCAAATTGGTCTCCGAATTTAAAACAAAATCAATCAAAATCCCCACAGCAATATTTTTGTGAACATTTACAAACTCAATTCAGAAATTTATAGGGAACATTGAAGGTATACGAATAGATACAACACTTTGAAGACACAAAACCGGTAGAGGAAGCGCTTGTTTGGTGGTTTGCAGGTGACTTTGTAATAAACTGGGTTGCTGGTGGAGGAATAAACAGACCTGAGCTACTGTGATGGAGCCACGCAGGTGCAGAATAAGGAATATGAAGGAACTGGCAGCACAGACTGGTGGGAGAAAGCCTGTATCAGGGAGTGGAATCAAGCCCATTAACCATCCATTTGGAAAAATAAAGTAAGATAAAATTAGATTCCTAATACACACAGCACACGGAAATAATTCCAGCTGGATTCAGAAACTAAACGTGAAGGACTAAGAAAACGCTCCACTGTCCTGGACGTTACACAGCTTTTCTTCCCCAGTTTGTTCTGATTGTTTAAGCAGCACAAAACCTCAAGCAACTGAAAGCACAGGTAAACAAGATTATTTCAAAATATAAAAATGGGGTACCTCAAAAGAGACGGCAAACGGTTAAAATACAAAAAAACATTCTTAAGAAAAGTATCATTTCAATGTATGTAACAGTCAAGAGACAAACAGGCATAATAAATGAAAGACTTTTAGAAACCGGTAGAAAAAGCAAACGAAGGGTCACCTCTCTGAGGAAATGTGGATATCCATCACACTTTTGAAGAAATGCTCACCCTCACCAATAAACAGAGAAATGCACATTAAAACAGCAAGGAAGTGCTATTTTTACAAAAGGAGCGAAAATACGATGGAGTGATATATTAATCAGAAAGCATGGAAAAATGGCCTTTTTTGCTCTGCGTACGGGGCGGGGGGGCTTGTCTAACAAATCTAGCTATTGTGGAGACAGTGTCACAGAATCTTGAGAGAGTTAAAAAAGCGCAGGTGTTCCTGTTGCAGCTCAGTTGTAACAAACCCGACTCGTAACCATGAGGATGTGGGTTCACTCCCCGGCCTTGCTAGATGGGTTAAGAGTCTGGCGTTGCTGTGAGCTGTGGTGCAGTTTGCAGATGAGACTTGGTTCTGGCGTTGCTGTGGCTGTGGCGTAGGCTGGCAGCTGCAGCTCTGATTTGACCCCTAGCCTGGGAACTTCCATAGGCCGTGGGTGCGGCCTTAAAAAGACAAAAAAATTGTTTCCCGCAGCTTTGCCAAATTCATTGATGAGCTCTAACAGTTTTCTGATCTTTAGGATTTCCTAGGTATAGTATCATGCAGCACTATATGCAGTAGCCAAGACACGGAAACAACCTAAACGTCCATCAACAGAGGAGTGGATAAAGAACATGTGGTACATATACACAGTGGAATATTACTCAGCCATGAAAAGGAAAGAAATAACGGCATGCAGCAACATGGATGGACCTAGAAATTATCATGCTAAGTGAAGTTAGTCAGACAATGAGACACCAACATCAAATGCTATCACTTACGTGTGGAATCTAAAAAAAGGACACGATAAACTTCTTTGCAAAACAGATGCTGACCCACAGACTTTGAAAAACTTATGGTTTCCGAAGGAGACAGGTTGGGGGGAGATGCACTGGGGGTTTGGGATGGAAATAACTATAAAATTTGGTCATGATGATCGTTGTACAACTATAAATGTAATAAAATTCACTGGGTAATAATAAAAAAATAATAAGTGAAAAAAAAGACAAAAAATGTGCATATCCTTTGAGCTTGTGTGTGGACACTTAAGCTAGACGAAGCTTTACATGTGAGCGCCAGGTGACACGTACAGGAGTGTCTCTGCAGCCCGGTTTGTTACGCTGAAGGGTCGGAGACAAAGCAGATGTCTATCCACTGGAGCTGGGGTACACGCCCTGGCTCCCATTCTGAGGCCCAAGATCAACTGTTTATTTATGTCTCCATGTCAGGGCGGACATATCTCAAAAACGAAACAGAGAATGAAAAAGCAAACCGGACGCCTGTAAGTGTCATGCGTATCCTTCCAAATTAACAGCAGATACAAGAGTAGGTAATTTTAGGAGTGCAATATATTATGCAAGAAATACAGGAATACAATAAATGTGAAAAACAGAATGGTATCATTTCATTTCTCCTGACGCTTGATCCCGAGCACAGAGGTGGGGTACACGGAGGCGATTTTAGCTATAGCTAACATTTCGTGTCTTTAGATAGCCTGTGATCAAACGGTATATAAATGTCAGCTACTGTTGATAAACATACGAATATGGAATTTTGTTTTCCTATTTTGGTGAGTTATCTCCTTGTAAGTTTTTAAAAGAAAATTAATTTATGACAGGATCTCTAATAAGACGACATCACGTCGGTGTGGCTTGGCTAAGCCTGTCCTGCCTCATGTCGCTGTGCACTAAGCGCTCACGCTTTTGATCTTCCAGTCATCTTTAATAAAACTTCAAAGTCAGGTTGGAGCCATTGAAACTATTCAGCAGGCCTGTGAGAAAGGGGAACTCAACTGGAGTCCCGGGGCTTGAAAATGTGTTTAGCTTTGATAATATCTCATGTTCGTATGAACCCTTTCATCCCCCGAATATTAAGCTCTTCACGCATGTTAGCTCAAGGGTCCCCACTGTCCCCTGTGAGGCAAGATACTGGCTGGTGTTATTTAGAAGAATCCAAACAGTGTTAGCTTTAGATGCTGCAAGTCCCAAAAAGGCAACATCAAAGTGCTGGTTTCGTGACATCCAGAATATGTAGCCATGTAATTTGGGTTAATTCTCCTCTCTTCATTCATTGTTCCATGCCCGTCTTTTTTTGGGGGGAGGGGTCAGATTAGATGTTTATTTTACTTTTTTGTCTTCAACTTTTATTTTTTATTATTATTATTTTTTTGCTTAATGAATTTTATCCATGCCCACCTTAACAGTGTGTGTTTAATGTCTCGATTCATAGTTCCATGCTTATCTTTTACGGTCCTTTCCCTTATTTCTAAAGTTTCTTCCTCTTTTAGTCGAGTGTATCTGATCGGCTCTCAGTGTCAATATAGGTAGTGAACAGTTTCACCAGCACAGTCACATGTTATGATGACTTCTCTCCCTCTGACCAATTTTCTTTTTGTCCAGCGTGCCGTTAAATTTCTCTGGAATAAGAAACAGCATTCCTTTTGTAAGGCAGGTGCGTCAGAACCTGCTGTAACTTTTGGTAGGCTGCCACAGAGAGATGTCGGATCTCTTGCCTAAACAACTGCTCGTGTGTCTGGGGTTTGGGAGTGGACGCAGCAGTGATTTGCCGTATAGATCAATTGGACCCAAGACTGGAATCCACTGGGTAATGGGCCATCTTCCTTTTCACTTTGTAGATTGCAGGCTTGTATAAGCAAGTCCCCAGGGTTCGTCTGGGTTGGGAGTATTCCATGCCGAATTACCTTAGTGCCTAAAAAAGACCCAGGGTATGATTTTTCAGCTTCTATTTCAAACAGGGAAATGTGTGTCGATTCCGTGTTAGGCATGAGAAACGGATTAAGAAGAAGCCGGACGTGATGAAATTGTTTTGAAGACGTTTAGGGTGACCATTGTCTGTGGGCACCGTGTAGCTCCTCCTTTGGAGTTCTTTCCTGTTGGTTAAAGAGAGTGGTGGCTGCTCCTTGGCCACAGGCCTTTGTCCTTTCATTGGTTAAAGGCCATGTGTCCTCTCAGAGAACCTGCATCTACCGGTGGCTGGAGGGAGGCAGCAGAGGGAACCGTGGCCAACACGGGAGAGTGGCGTGGTCAGCTCCTCACTGGCCTCTCCCTGGCCTCCGAGGAGGGTCGGACATAGAGCGCATCCTCTATAAACATGTAGCAAATGAGGTTTGAAAATCCAAAATATCCTATAAATACGTGACCTGCGACTTCCCAGTTAATTTCATGCCGAAGGGTGTGTGTGTGTGTGTGTGTGTGTGTGTGTGTGTGTGTGTGTGTGTCTCCAGCAGTTTGATTTGCATGCCAACTCCTCCCCTAACAGCTGTGTTTTAATGATCTCTAAACCAGGCTGCAGGTATGCAAACAAACACAGCCTCGGTAAAACTCTAAGCCAAAAACCTAAATAAACCATTCTGGACCTGGAGAGTCATTTTGAATGGGGATTTGAGCAGTCGGCCAGCTGTCCTGGAGACCAGCAAGCAGCATTTGAATGCACAGCATCGCTGGAACGGGCTGGTGGGCCTGGAGGAAACGAGCTCTGGGTTATCCTGTTTCATCCATCAAGCCCTTAAACTACACCAGAGCAGACTCAGGAACAACTCAGCCTTGCTTTTATCGAAGTCATGCCCATTAGCAGGCAATCCCTGGTGCTGATCCTTAATAACATGCCCAGTTCATGATCCCCCCACTCCCCATCTCTCACCTCCCTGTGCTTCATGCTGTAAAATTGAGCACGTGGCATCTGCTAAACTGTGTGCGGCTTAGGCACGAACAGCCTGGAATGAATGAGTGGGGGCTGCACAAGTTTCTTCCACTTGCGATTTGGAGAGGGTGCTTTTCTCCAGGACCCCAGGAATCCGTCCCAGCCCAGGGAGTCACGCTCAGATGTTCTCCAGACCGTCTGTGGCCTCGTGGCCGGAGGGCCAGGCCCTGTGCGTGTCCACAGTGGACTCACCTTGATGTAAACGAGATGCGTCTTCACCTCCACTCCCCCTGGGGGTGAACGTCACTTGATCGGAGCGGACATGCCTTCCATTCCTTGTTTAGAGATGAAGGATGCGAACGAGAAAACACAGAAGACGCTTTGAAGAGAAGGACGCTGAGGGGTCCTGTGGCCATTTCTGTTTCATGCTAGCAGCGAGTGAGCAAGTTGGACCATCAGGCTGAGCTGCTCCGAGATCCTTCCTTCCTCCCTCCCTCCCTCCTTCCTTCCTCCCTCCCTCCTTCCTTCCTCCCTCCCTCCCATGTCTGCCTCTCGGTCCCCAGGACCCTGCCCTCTTCTGCTCTTTCTTCCTTCCCAGGATCCTTTACTGGCTCTACCTTTTCTCTTCCAACTTAGAAGGTTTGATTTTTTCTCCCATGTCTTGGAACACTTCCTTATTCTCATTTATCACATCCAGTCTCGTGGGCTTAATTATCACCTATACACGGACAACTTGAAAACTTTCACCTCTAACTTGAAAACGTCTTTCAGTGACTGAAATCTGCATGAAACCATCTCCTTGCCCGTTCCTCTGGGCTGTTGAAGAGGAGATTTGGCCTCAGCGACACCAAACACCCGAACTCCGTCGCTCCCCACCTCACCTGACGCCACCACCATCTCCCCGTCTTAACAAGTGGCAGCTCTGTTAAGCTGCTCAAGTCAAATATATTGCAGTCAGTTTTGACTTCTCTCACTCCCCATTGTCAATATAGAAAAAGCTGTGAACTCTTACCGTCTAAATACATCTAGAAGACCGTTTCTTACTGCCACCTTGGTCTTTGTTTCTGTCATCTGAGTAATTGCAAGAGCTTCTTCACTTGGTGCCCAGCTTCTGTTGTTTTGTCTGCCCCATACTGCACTGTTTCTGCTATCCACTTAGTAACCAGAGGGAACCTTTAACACTTCTACATAAAATTTTCTAGTGCTTTCCATCTTAGAGTGACTTCCCTAGTCTCCATAAAGGCTTACACATCTGCTTCCACTCTCACTAACTCCCAGATATTATTTTTCTTCTCCCTCCTTTGCTTTCCAAGTTCCAGCCACATTTTCCTTCTCATTCACACACCACATGCACAACATTCATCTTACTTGACCCACCAGCATGTGACAGTTGTCACCTTTTCTTCCTTCCACATCCTCCTCTCAGCCCCCAGGACCCTGCCCTCTCCCAGTTTTTTCCCTCCCTTAACATGACGTGGCAGACAGGTTCCTATCTCAGAGCTTTGGTTCCTGAATCCTCAGTCTGGCATGTTCCTCCACCAAATGTACAAGGACTTAGCACTCTTACCTCTTTTAGGTCTTTCTAGTACTGATTTCTAAATTAATTCACTGTAGTCAAAGAATATCTTTGATAGGGCTTAATGTTTTGTTGTTGTTTTTTTTTTTTTCCCAGTTGACTGAGACTTGTTTTATGACCCAGAGTATGATCTGTCTTGGTAAATATCTCATGTGCATATGGAAGGAAGACACATTCTGCTGTTGTGAGTTGGAGTGGTACAGAAACGTCGATTATACCAAACTGCTTGATAGTTTTGTTCAAATCTTCTATGTCATAATTTATGTCTATTGGCTCATGAATCATTGAGAAAGGGCTATTAAATCTCTGTTATTGCATATTTTTCTATTTTCTTATAGTTCTATTAATTTTTCTTTTAGGTTCTTTGAAGCCCTGCTATAGGATGCCTAAACATTTAGGAATTAATAGGCCATCTTAATTAACTGATCTTTTATCTTTATGAAATGATCTTCTTTGCACCTTGTGACTTTATTTTACTCTAAAATCTACTTGGTATGATATTAACACAGCACTCCAAGTTTTAAAAACATTTTTTCAAATCTTTTACTTTTTACTCATTTGTTCCTTTTTATTTAAAACCTTTTTTTTTTTTTCAGATAGCATAGAACTGACTCTTGGTTTTTTTAATCTGGTCTGACAAGCTGTCTTTTAAGTAAGATGTTTAGACAACTTGTATTTGATGAGATCATTGATGTGGTTAAATTTAAATTTGTTATATTGTTATTTGCTTCTTCTTCTTCCCATCTGTTCTTTGTTCCCTTTCCACTTGTTTTTTTGCAATAATTGATTGTTTCTATTTGATTCCATTTCATCTCCTTATTAGCTGTAACTAATTTGATTAGCCGTGTGTATTTTTAACTTATCACAAACTTCCTTTGGGCGATGCTTTCCCATTTGAGGTAAGGTGCAAGAACCTTACAGTTGAATCTGCTTTCATGTCTCCCCTCCCAACATTGGTGCTGTTATTAACAAACACTTTACTGTCCCATGGTACAAACCCTACCCTATGTTGTTACTATTCTCATTGAAAGAATTAATGGTCTTTCTTAAAGGCTTAAATGATAAGGAAAACTACATTCTACATTTACACAGGAAGTTATCATTTTTAGTGCTCTCTTTTCATTTGTATACATTCATATTCCCATCTGGCATTACTTTTCTTCTCCCTAAAGAAATTCATTGAACATTTCTTCTTTTTTCTTTTTTTTTCTTTTTATGGCTACACCTGCAGCATATGGAAGCTTCCAGGCTAGGGACTGAATCAGAGCTTCAGCTGCAGGCTACACCGCAGCCACAGCAATGCCAGATCTGAGCTGCATCTGCACCCTACCTTAACCCACTGAGCGAAGCCAGGGATCGAACCTGCATCCTCATGGATACTAGCTGGATTCTTAACCCACTGAGCCACGACAGGGGCTCCTACTGAACATTTATAGTGAAGGCTTACTTGTCTTGAATTCTCTTCACTTTTATGTAAACCCCGAAGTTCTCCTCTGTTTATGAAATGTACCTTGTGAGGGAAGCACTCTAGGTCAGTAGCTTTCTGTTTCCTTTCAGAACCTTGGAGAATGTTCTACTGTTTTCTCACTCACACTGTTTCTGATAAGAAACCCACTGGCACTCGCATCCATGATGCTCTATATTTATCATGACTAACTCCCTCTCGGGTCACTTTTTAAAAGTGTTCCCTTTGGTGTTGGTCTTGGACAATTAGGATACGATGTTCCCTTTGTGTAGTTTGCTTCATGTTTCTTGTGCTCAGGATTCACTGAGCTTCATGAATCTCTGAGTTGCTTTTCATTATATTTTGAAAACTTTTGGACATTGTTCTTTCAAACATGCTTTGTGATCTCCCTTCCTACTGCCCCATGAATTCCATCAAAAATCCCATGTTCTTGAGCCTGACTGGTGCAAACAGATACCATCTCCAGCCCTGTGTGAGCACCATGCACTGGACTTCCAATTCATTGGGTGATTTTTTTCTCCTGATCTCAGGTAGTTGCCTCACCTGTGTGTCCTGGTGGCTCCTCTATGGGCCCTTCCAAGCCTGACCTATTGGAAACTGAACCCACACCCTCCTAGCCTCTTCTGTCCCCTGTCCCCTTATGCTTTGTCATTTTGCCTAATACTGACTGCCTTCTGCAATAGACAGCTCCGTAACAGTAGGAACTTGAACTCACTTTGTTCACTTCTGCTTCCCCAGTATCTAAGATGGTGCCACACACACAGTAGACACTCAATAAAAACAGAAGAAACAAATAAGTAAATTGTGGGTTTGAGTGAATTATTGAATGAATACATGATTGGATGAACAACTGAATCAATATAGAATAAATTAACTACTTCAGGAAAAAGCTATTCGTATTCCTTCTTGTACCATGGAAAATGGATCATGTTTCAGCAAACCAATGCTCTGGTTCCAATTTTACTAAACCAATGATTTTTTTTGGTCTTTTTTGCCTTATCTAGGGCTGCACCTGCAGCATATGGAAGTTCCCAGGCTAGGGGGTCTAACAGGAGCTATAGCCGCCGGCCTTCACCACAGCCACAGCAATGCGGGATCCGAGCCACATCTGCAACCTACACCACAGCTCACGGCAACGCCGGATCCTTCACCCACTGAGCAAGGCCAGGAATCGAACCCGCAACCTCACGGTTCTTAGTTGGATTCGTTAACCACTGAGCCACGAAGGGAACTCCGCTAAACCAATGATTTTGACGTACTCTGTGTGTATAGGCAGAATCTGTCATGTACGTCACTGCCTTAATTCTGGAACCCAGCAGAGAATCAGGGGAGAGATGCAGGACCCCCCAGGGTGTAAGGGTCGGTGACTGGTAGATGGTTGCCTTACCTGTGGTGTGGATGGAGGAAAATCTGGAGGCTCTACTAAAGTAGATAGAGCCCACTAAAGTCAAGAAGCATTGAGGTAGGCATAATATTGTAACCAAATGAATAAGAAGAATCAATATAGAATAAATTAACTACTTCAGGAAATTATGGTTGGTTTAGGAAATTATGGTATTGAACAAATAGGGCCAAGATATTTCTCTGGCTTCAGGATAGGTGTCTGGAAGAACAAGGTAGGTTGTAAAGTGAGAATGAGAAATGTGTTAGAATGATGAGGATAAATTCAGGCTCAAGAAGAATTCAGGAGTGAGGATGAAACAAGAGGGAATGAGGAAGACCAGAGAAGGATGTACCCATAGCCCAGGACTCAGATCAGTCCTGTTAGACGGTGGATGCTCTTCCAGTGTCCTTCGCCCTGGAGATCATCAGTCCTGGGTGTCTCAAGCCATGAGTCCCAGTTGCCATGGGAACATCTATGCTTCTCAGACCTTAAGGCTCCAGGTTGGTTTAGGAAATTATGGTATTGAACAAATAGGGCCAAGATATTTCTCTGGCTTCAGGATAGGTGTCTGGAAGATTCGTGGTCCAGAAAGCATTTTTAGGCTGGAATGCTGATGTGCCCAGTTGGCTCCACATCCTGTTCAGGTTAACTGTGAACCAGACTGCCGAGGCCTCCCAGGGATTGATGGTGAAGGCCAAGCACATCCTGAGAACCCAAAACAAATTGCATAATTGGCAGCAAAAACTCTAAACATCAATCGTAGTTCACAAAATAAAATCCAGAAATTCCAGATGGTTTTAGGACGGTTTTTAAAATATGGATATTTTTCCAACCAAAACGACCTTTTGTTTCAAAGTAAGTGATTGTATAGGAAAGCGTAGTTTTTCTAAACAGAGGTTTCTGAAACTTTTATCACATTATATGTATGAAATCTAACCAAGAAACCCCGGTATCTGACAACATACATTACAGAAAAAAAATGTTTTTAAGTAAAAATCAATTTTTAATGTATTCTTTGAGATGGATGCACATATATTGGTCTGAATCATTTTCTGTACTTTCACAGGGTCAAAATGGTCTTTGATTATGGAACCTGTGTCTGACGTGAAATTCAAAATGAGCTACTTCAATGCCATGCCATTTATTAATGAGTGCTAATGACCTTGGTGAATTTGGAACATCTTATGTAAAACCACACATTATTGGCTTTGCTTATCAAAAGGAAAATCTGAGTACTTTGATACATTTCTCTCTGTTCTTCACAGCTGTAGATTTTCACAGCAATTTGGGGTAGGCAGACTGGCTCTTTTTTTAAAAAAACAATTTTATTAGCATATATTTGATTTAAACATTGTATTATTTTCAGGTGTACAGCAAAGCAAATCATATATACATATGTATATGGTATCCATTCTTTTCTTCCTCGTAGATTACTATGGAATATTGAGTAGATTTCCCTCTGCTATAGAGTCGGTCCTCATTTAATTATCAATTTTATGGACAGTAGAGTGTATATGTTAACTCCATCCCCTAATTTATCGCTCTCTCTCTCTTGATTTCCCCTTTGGTAACTCTAAGTTCATTTCTGTTTTATGAGTAAGTTCTTTCGTATCATTTTTATTAGATTCCACATATGCGTCATCCGACATGATATCTGTCTTCCTCTGACTCATTTCACTAGGTACGATCATCTCTAGGTTCATTCATGTTAGTGTCAGTGTCACTTGGGGGCTCTTTGCGATGACCACGGATCCGGGACTGTTGGCGTGTATCGGCGTGCTTCCAAAAGGGTGCGAAACGCTCCCGTCATGTCATGACTTCCTCAATTCAGGCTTGAACGAGGTGTTTTCCAAGTAGAAGGTGCTCTGGTCATTAGCCCTGGGCAGCCTGCCTAGTGGCTGCGAAGTGCATGCTTTCTCTGCTCTTCAGCGTTTGCTGGGAGCATCAGCTCTGACACGTCTCGTTGGCAGAGGTCTCCACCGAGGTGGTGGCTCAGCTGCTTCAGCTCCACCACGCGGAGGAGGGATACAGAGCTGGGAGAATGCGAGCACGCTGACACTCCTTTCTCATGAAAGGTCACCCCAGAATAATCTTGAATCACTAGATGGAAATTTAGGACTTAGGGTAGCTATTTATCCTTCCTAATTATTGACGTTGAAATTTGGGATCCTTGCATGCTTCACACAATCGGCTGTGGAACGATTTGTGTTTTGACTGCAGATGCAATTCAAATTATAATTCTATTGAAATTGAAATCATTGATATGACATTAACATTACAAGCACAGGATTCGCTTGCCTTACAGCGAAACAGTGAAGGAAGGAGGAATTATTAAACCTACTAATGAAGTTTAATGACTTACATAATCAAGTGTAATGAAATTTAAAAACGGACAGCTACTCGCTTCATGCTGGGGCGATTTCTAAAATACAAGTATATGGATCTATCCTCTCCTAGATTTAGAAGACGTGAAAAGGGACTTTTTGTTTCGTTTTGTTTTGTTGTCATTTCAGGGCTGCTCCTGCGGCCTATGGAAGTTCCCAGGCTAGGGGCTGAATCAGAGCTGCAGCTGCCGGCCTACACCACAGCCACAGCAACACCATATCTGAACCGTGTCTGTGACCTACACCACAGCTCACGGCAACACCAGATCCTTAACCCACTGAGTGAGGCCAGGGATTGAACCCGTGTCCTCATGGATACTAGTTGCATTTGTTACCACTGAGCCGTGAAGGGGACTCCTGAAGTTTAAGTTTCTACCTGTTAAGGGCCAGTCTTGGATGTTTCAACAGATGTCTTGGCATCATGAGAAAAACTGAACCACTTATCCCCGAGCTGAGGGTCCCTTCGGAGCAGGGAAAGAAGACATTGTGGAGGGAGCTCCCGTCGTGGCTCAGCAGAAACGAATCCAACTAAGAACCGTGCGGTTGTGGGTTCGATCCCTGGCCTCGCTCAGTGGGTTAAGGATCCGGCGTTGCCGTGAGCTGTGGTGTAGGTTGCAGACGCGGCTCAGATCCCGCGTTGCTGTGGCTGTGGCGAAGGCCGGCGGCTACAGCTCCTGTTAGACCCCTAGCCTGGGAACCTCCATATGCCGCGGGTGCGGCCCTGAAGTGACAAAAAGACAAAAAATAAAAAAAGAAGAAGACATCATCGAAACTCGAAGTCATCACTCGAAGTCATCCTGCGGGGGCCGTGATTTTCACGTCCCTTTCTTCCCCTGCACACCCTCTAGGTAAGGCTTTATGTTTTAGTGTTAGGCTCCATTACCTTGCTTTCGCTCTGTTTTTTTGTTTTGTTTTGTTTTGTTTTTTTTCTCTATTTCCTACAGCGTTAAAAACAATTTCATCTAGGAGTCTTAAACACAATTCCTGCACGCTTCCATTTGCAAAAAAACACCTTGTTTGTACTGTTGAAGGGAAACAACCTTCGTCCTGCCTTTGCAGTGGGACCGTGACACACACTCCTTCACACCCAGCGGGGAACGAGGCACCTACGCCCCTCACACCCCCTTTCCCCGGGTAATAGCGATGGATTTTATGACGCCTGATTTTGTTCAGCTTGGGTTCTCAAGAGATGGGTGTTCTGCCTTCCCATGTCCGCACCTTAGTCCATTTCCATGATTTGAGCCCTTTTGGAGGCAATTTGTTCCGTGTCATCACATTTAAGTGTCTTCAAGCTGCTACCAGAGGAGCAGAGAAGTTGCATGCTTGTCCTTTCACAGGAAATGTGTGCCACGGGGATGTCAGCCAGCCCGCCGAGCAGCGCTGAGGGCATAAATCTCTGCCACTGGTACTCCAGGGTGTTGGGATATGTTTATTTTCTTGTGGTTATTATTTCGGTGTTTGCTTTCTAGAACAAACCTGGCTGTTGGGGATTATTAACTAGGATGAACCGTTTCCACTGGAACCTCCTAGTGAAACACATTGGCCAAATCTTCATTTCGAACTTGTTTACAAATAATTATTAAAGCTTTGTTTGATCACATTTAAGGAAGGAAAAGGAGAAGGGAGGAAGAGAAGAAGAGGAAAGCACACACCTTAAATTTCTGCTTAGCCATCAAGCTGGATTCGTTTATTTCAAGTTTCCGTTGGCAAAGATCTTCCTCAGAGAAACATGATGACCTTGGCTGTCTGAATGCAAATCTCTGGACACTTTCTTAAGTCGCTCTTGTGTTTAGTGGCTCCATAAAGCATTAACATTTGGAAAACAGCTTCTATGTGTCTACATGTTGTGCAAGCCCAGGTATGAGCGCGAGGTGCTTGTTTACGTGTGTGAGAGTAGAGCTGCTTTGTTTAAAGGTTGATTTTGCCAACAGCAAAAAACAATCCATGTCTCATTCATGTGGGAACTAAGCCCCTGGCATTTGGCTGAATTGACTGAGCCTACCATGGTTTCACATGAAAATGTTCACCAAGGGTTCTTGGTGGAATGAGATGCTGATTTCAGAGACTAGAATACCTTGTCCATAGTTATATAAAAGATGTGTGAGAGGGATCCTAGAGCAAGGATCACAATTATTGGTGTCATTGTCACTTGCTATACATTACCCGGCTCTTTCCCTTGGATCAGATTCCCGGAGAACACAGATTTTGTTATATTTCTTCTCTGAGCGAAACTGGCACGGCCATTCACGATATGAGCATGGGAAGACTCTCAATGACAACAACCAGCAACAACAACAAAGAGCTTGAATTCCGCACATTTAAGGTGATTTTATTTCCCACAGTGGCACTTAACTGAAACAGAGGCTGGCCAGCCTCGGAGACGCTGGAAGTGGATGCTTGAAAGTGACTCAGCCCAAGATAAGATGCTGGGCTCGCTGACGGATTCCACGTGCTGAATGAGACAGAACTAGCAACCGCCCTCATTAATTATAAGAAATGAGTCTTAGCCTAACACCACTAATTGGAAAAAAATTAATTGCTTGGACCAAAAAAAAAAAAGAAATTGGAAAAAAATTAATTGCTTGAACCAAAAAAAAAAAAAAGGCATCTGGCAGGATAGCAATGATCTCTGCTGGTTTGTGGAAGTCCTGCCTGGAGGCAGGTATATAAACTAAATTGTCTTTTTAGACTCTTCAAACTCTTATGATTTTTAATTATTAATATACAACTGGGCAGTTTGATAAATTTGGGAAACAACTGATCTACTTTGAAATCAAGGACGCAACTGTTTTCTCTCTTTTCAGAGGAAAAGTGGCTTGGCCAATGGGACTTCGGAATGGAAACCTCACCTATAAAAGCGCATGTTATTTTCCCTCAGCTCGAATTCCCGACAGGCAAACATACGGTCTGAACTTTAATGCCTGCGGTCGCGAGACCCCCTCGCAACGAGCACACCAGAGTCAAAAGTCAAAGCCAAAACGGCAAGGGTCCTTTATTGCAGGTTCGAACCTGGACCCCTGCGCACTCGTTACCGGTGACGCAAAGAGGTCCCGACTGCAGCGAGTACAGGGTTTTTATGGGCACACACAAACAAGTCGGGGGCTTAGGGGAGGTTTTCAAAGGAGAGGGACGCCGATTGGCT
>PVHT020000009.1:21237786-21311756 GCA_004024745.2 Catagonus wagneri | reverse complement strand
TGGCGGTTAGTGAGTGGCTATAATTGGCGCGCGCGGGATTTTTGAAAGTTGCAGACCTGGGGGGGGATGGAAAATTTCCTAAATGGTAGCCTGTTATGTCTTGGCCGGTTTTATTGACCCTTTGTTGCGAAACACTGTCACAACTGATACTTAGCAAGCAAGCGATGTTACAGAAGCGAGAAGGGAGAGTTAAGTTTCAACTGCCTTAGGTTTCATTTCTAACTGAACACTCACATGCTTCTTTCATGTTGAGAACATTGTTGGCCAGTGGCTCGCTGAACAAGACCTATCCAACTATCACCGGGACCCTTAAAATAGGAAACTTGCCTACGTCCAGTCTGAACCACCTGCAAGACCCAGAGTCCATCTCTCTCTGTCCACCCATCTGTGTACCTTTCTCTCTGTCCATCCATTTACCTACCTAAGTATCCATCTAGTCATAACGGAAAACAATAAACAGCTGGAGTTCCTGATACGGTTCAGCAGGTTAAGAACCTGGCATAATATCCATGAGGATGTGGGTTCAATCCCTGGTCTTGCTCAGTTGGCTAAGGATCCCGCACTGCTGTGGGTGTAGTGTAAGCCGGCAGCTGCAACTCCAGCTTGACCCCTAGCCCAGGAACTTCCATATGTCACAGGTGTGATCCTTAAAAAAGGGAAAAAAAAGGAATACACAGGGAAAATATAAAGAGTGCATATCTTCCATAACAAAATAGAAAGTATTTAGCACAGTTTTATTTCAAGAAACGTGTTGAGAAATAAAGCATTGCCTGCCATATCAGTAAACAAAGGATGTCACATTCACCTGCGAACGCAGTCACCCCCAAGGGTGAGCCAGTGAGCCCTGAGCAAACCCAGGAAGCAAGCAAAGAACACCTGCCATTTAGCAGCCGTCAGACCGCAGCAAGTCCCAAAGGTGAGCCCTCAGGATGCGAAAGCCCAGGATTCCGGTCCCAGAGAGCTGAGGTGCACATCAAAGGAATGATTTTAGTGAGCCCAGAATCTTGCATCATCCCATACCTAGAAAAGCACTAAATTCTTTAACTTGCGATACCTAGTTTTCTGATATTAACAGTACTCTTTAGTTCTGACCACCCGCTCCTCGCGGCAGAACTCTGACATATCCCAGCTCCCCCTCACATCCTTGCAGCACTTTTCTCAGGGTCACTTGAAATGCTGCCTCCTGGGCCTAAATCCTCAGTTCTGTCCACTGAATAAAACATCACTCTCGCCTTTCAGGTTGTGTGGATTTTTTCAGTTGACAGCGTTTACTTCCCACAATTCAGAGAATCATAAATTCAGAGAGTCGGAAGACCTTCTGCAAAGTGATAAGGAGAACAGGAAAACTCAGAGAAGTGAAGAGCTTGGCCAGGCTCGCGTGGCTACTTCAAGGCTGCTGGAACCCGAGTACCGTTTCCACTTGACCGTCTGGCCTGGGCACCACTTGCCAGAGGAAGTGAAACTGCCGAGACATCACTCTTCTACCGCAAGACAAAGATTTCCTGTTTTAATATGTCTCACGTGGTGTAAGGGCAGGACGTGAAGCAAGAGGCAGGTGGGCCCAGGGGCGACATCTACAACAAGCCATCTGTTTATACTTCAGGATAGAAGTGACAGCAGGCGCAAGGTAAGTAACTGGTACTTGTCTTCTGTGGACACCTTATTTTTTTTAAATTTTTTTCATAACAATGGATTTTATTTCAGTTATAGGTGTACAAAAATCATCACAAGTCAATTTGATGGCATTTGTATCCCAAACCCACAGTGCATCCCCCCACCCCCCAGTTTGTCTTACTTGAAAAACCAAGGTTTTCCAAAGTCTGTGAGTCATTGTCTGTTCTGCAGAGAAGTTCATTATATCTTTTTAGTTTCCACATGTAAGCGGTAGCATTGGGTGTTGCTGTCTAATTGACTGGTTTCACTTCGTATGACAATTTCTAGGTCCATCCATGTTGCTATAAATGTTGGTATTTCGTTCCTTTTAATGGCTGAGTAATATTCCACTGTGTGTATGTACCATATCTTCCCTATCCACTCCTCTGTCGATGGGCATTTAGGTTGTTTCCATGACCTGGCTATTGCCTAGAGTGCTGCAATGAACACTGGAGTACATATGTCTTTTCGAGTCAGAGGAAACCATGACTCGAAAAGACACATGTACTTCTGAGGACACTTTAAACAATGGCAGTGGCAGGGGCAGAGAGGGGCTAAGCCCCGCTTGGGCAAACAAGGTCAAGAGGTCACATATTTCCCATCCTCGGGGTCAGAGAGACCCCAACTCCACATGCACAGAAAGACCCCATTGGGCCAGAAAGGACAGGGAAAGCAGACCATAATAAGTCCTGATAACCGTCCCACAGCCCTTTGCTCTGGAGCCCCTCTTGGCTAAAAAATGTGCACGCATATCAGGGAGGGCCCTGGGTCTGTTTAGATGTGAAAAATAAATCAAAATAAAATAATTAGCCAAAGGAAAACAAAGACCTGGAAGAAGTGTCCTTCAAGGCATTCGTTGCTGTCCCCCTGCAATCACAAGGGTAACCCTGAAAGGTCGCAAGCTGCTCCTCATGGTTGTGGTCCCAACGAGGTGGCCAGAGGAGGCACAGGAGAGAAGCAAAAGAAGCTTTTGTAACTGGAGCAGGGCACTGCGAGGGCTTCCCATTCACAGACGCCCCACTCAGGTCCGTCCTCCACCTGACTTTTGTCCAGGGACAAACTGTAGTCAAATAATTGATTTTATCATAGAAGTGAAAAAAAATATGGAGAAAAAAGAAAACTGTCAACCAAGACAGAAGAGTAATAGTTTTGCCATTCAACAAAGTCAAGGACTTTGAGTTTTTCCTCCAGGACTACAGATAATATTCTGAGCCGTGTCCTCAGAGCTGTTTAGCAGGTGCTGAAGTCCCCACCAGGTAGAAGTCAACTCTATGCTGCCCACAAAGCCATAGACCCAGACAAGCTGGAACCAGGAGGTTGATGATGCTGACTCCCAATGACCTCACCACCCACCAATCAGGAAAAAGTCCATAAGCTGATCACACCCTGCCCCTTGAATACTAAGACTTCTTACTGCCGCCTCCAGGGGCACACAGCCCTTGAAGCACTAGCTTGCTGTGTTCCCTCTTTGCCTGGCAATTAAAGCTGCTTTTCTGTCTCCTCCAGCTCTGTCTCCACGTTTTTATCTGGCATCAGTGTACAGAGGCAGCCGAGATTTCAGCAACATTTTGATCTCAAAGGAGCTCACAGTAGGAGGGGGCAGGTAGGACTTGGCGCTAATGGGCAGAGGTGATCTTGCCCATTTCACCTTAGACTCTGTCCATGAATGTTAGAAAAGCCCAAACTCACTTCTGGCGTCTTCTGGTAAGATGGTCTTTTTTTTTGCAACGATAGAAGAGTGTTGTTTCCTCTCTAATGGGGCCCCTCACTCATCATTATTTCATTTCTGTTTCTGTTTTTATTTCATAGTATTCAAAGATTATGAGTGGGATCGTCTCATTAATTCGCTGCTGGCAAGAACAAATACGCTGAGATGTGTAATTATGACAACTCTGGCACAAATCTTTGGCAGAATCTGGGGGATTTTTGTGCATAATTTAAAAGTGCCTGTGAAAACCCTTCAGAAAGTAAGCCACCAAATTACCTCTAACTACTTTTATTATGTTGAACAATCCTCGGCTCGGTGCAATGCATATTGTATTACAAAAAACAGAAATGGCTACGGCCAGATGGTTCGTGAAGTATTTTTGGAGTGTTCTGGATAGCATTATTGTGCAGAACTGGAGAGAGAGATTTTTAACTGCCCATAGCAGCCCTAATACTGCCAGCGCGCCTCAGTGGGAAGGATGGCTCATTGAAAACTCTTTCAAACGTTGATGGCTTTATCCCAAAGTGCAAATTCTGTCAAAGTGCTCCTCTGTGAGGATAATTGCTCGCAGGAGAGATGCTTAGCCATCAACGCACAGGGTCTGGGCAGCTCTCGGGACCACATTATTTAAAAACAAAACAAAACAAAACAAAAAAAACCCCTCATTTATTAAAATGCAAAAGCTGGATTCTACCAGCTGACAGTTTAGAAAAAATTTTTACTCAACCGACAGGAACCATCTCCGAAAAAAGCTCAGACTGAAGGACCTCATTTCCCCTTTGTGTGTGCCAGCAGGCACTCATCTGCAGGGGTGTATTCCCGGGTTCCGACCTGGCTCAGCTCAGAGCAGGGTAAGACGTTTGCCTCCGTTCCCAAAGTAGTCCCCAGGCCATCACCCCACGGGCTTCCATTCAGTCTCTTATTTTAACATTTGACATGAAACAAGAACACGTAAAATTATCAGTGTGCAATGGGACTACATCCATGGAGGGGTTCACACTGACTCATTTTCTCTCTCCTGGTAAAATGGTCTCTTCTCCACTTAGCAAGGAGCGCTTGAAACCGTGCACCAGTTTACACGTGGCTGTGAAGTCCTCCAGCGTGTAGCGATACTTTTCAACCCTTCTAATGAGCGTTCAGGAAAATGATTTCACGGCACACCTGCCTTACAGAAGAGAGTGGTCCTTGCCCTTTTAAATCTGTTCCTAAAGAGTCTTCCAGGCTCTTCCACCAGGTTCCTGTCATTTCGAATGTGTTCCAGGCTGCCCGCCACTGGCATAAAGCGAAAGCAAGAGAGCAAAAACACCCTGCAGCCACTGACAGTGCCAATAGCTCCAAGTTCGTCTGCCTGTTTGCCCCGTGGCCTCCAGGCAGAAATAATGATTTTTGCAACCTAGAGCCAAAGGAGAAGAGTTGTGCAGCCTCCCTGAATACACCCCAAAGCTTGTATTTCTGACCCTGTACAGCTGGGCAATTTTTGCTTTAAATCTGTTACGGCTCCTGTAAGTTTTAAAGCTTGTCAGTATTTACATTTATTTTTGACACTGGGAGAACCGAAATGACGAATTTGCACCTTTTCTATGTCAGCCATTTGTGGTAAGTGTTTTCTGACCTTTCCTGGGAGCGCGATGGAATGCCTCCTTCGCACTGAGTGAATGATTTATTGCTAAGAAGGAGGCAAGTCACACACAACAGAGAAGCTGAGGGCTGACTTGCCGCGTAAAGGTTAGATGCCTCTTATAATGCTTTCCGTTGGCATCCTAAATCTCTCTCCCATCACCAAGGATCTGGGTCCCGTAGGCGTCCTTATTATGGAGGGTATTACTTTAAAAGGGATATTTTGTCTGTCTGGGAGGCAGTACGCCCAAGTGCAAGTAGACGGAGAAAGCTCAACCGCTCAGTGGTTCATGCACGTGGGAGGAGAGCGCCTGGCACAAGCCTGGGACCTCCGCGTCATTACGGGAGAGCAGGGCGCAGGAGCTCCCCAGCACTTTGGAAACGGTGTCTTTTCCCTGGGTCCTTTTATTCTGCTTTTCATTTTTTAAAGCTTTATCGAAGTAGAGTTGGTTGGCGAGGTTGTGATCATTTGTGCCGTACAACAAAGTGATTCATTCATACAGGTACACACATCCGTTCTCTTTTAGATTCTGTGATTATCATAGAATATTGGGGAGAGTTCCCTGTTGGCCAGTCATTCCAGAGACCTCAGGGTGCGTATGCCCAGCCCCAACCCCCCATCCATCTCTCCCCTCCCCCCTCCTATCCCCACGGCTAGCTGTAGGTTTGTTTTCAAAAGTCCGCGAGTCTGTTTCTGTTCTGCATTTCTATCCTTTCTTTTGATTCCACATATAAGTGATATTATCGTGTGATGTTTACCCCTCACCGTTTGATAATCTCTAGGTCCACCCGTGTTGCTACATTGACAATTCATTCCGTTTTTTACGGCTGAACAATATTCCGTTGTATACATGGACCACTTCTCGTTTATCCGTTCCTCTGCTGAAGGGCGTTTACGTTGCTGCCATGTCTTGGCTGTTGTAAACAGTGTGCAGTGGACACTGGGGGACATGTATCTTTTCAAATTACAGTTTTCTCCAGATATATGCCCAGGACCGGGATTGCTGGATCATACAGTAGTTCTGTATTTAGTTTTTTGAGAAATTTCCCTACTGTTTTCCAAAGAGGTTGTATCAATTCACATTCCCATAGGTCGATTTTAATACAGGGGAGATAGGCAGATGGCATCGGCAGTCCGTACTTAGGCACAGGAATTTCGTTTAGACACCATTGAACACTTTGTGGCTAGAAGAATGTCAAACACAGAAACGGCTGTAGCCACTTGTGGATGTAAAGGCTGGGTCGGCCAGGGGGTCCCTGGGTCACTCTCACCAGCCGTGTGCCCTCGTCCCCTCCAGTGCTCTGTAATCAGTCCTCAGACACAACTGACCGGACCGGTGGTGAGTGTGAATTCACACAACTTGGGATATCCTTAACCCCCGGAGCCAGAACGGGACCTCCTCTGTGGAACTACTTACTTCGCAGGTTTTAGCAGAATTAGGCAGCGCCGAAATTGTGCGGGACCTCTTTCTCCTGCCTCATTCAACGGAACAGGAGGTGGTTCTTAGAGCGAAATTCAGGTTCCAGGTACTTTCAGGCAAAGTGCCTGGGCTGAGAAAAGCAGGACAGTTTGGTCCTCTGTGACAAGGCGACAGGCCATCCTTGGGCAAATACTAAGGATATAAGGGGGTGGGGCTTGCGCAGACCAGGCCGGAGGAAGAACACAAATGCCTTCACTTTAGAGCCTTGGCCTGCACGGAAACCTGAGGCCTCCTCTCCACCATTGTTCTCGCCAAGAGCCTTTGTCACTTGTCTTGTCACCCTGCCTCGGGGTGGGTGCCACTCTACAGCATGGGACCAGCTGCCGCGCCGGGAATCTCAATGCACTTTTGGTCTCCGAGGCTGATGAATCCGAGGAGACAGCCCAAAGAGCCCCGCACCCAGACCCACCTGCTGACCTGTCCGCCAGTGGGAAATGACTGATGATTTGACAAAAGGCACTTGACCATGCGCAAGGTGACACACATGCCACTTAATCAGCAAAACCATGCCAGTCGGCAAGAGATGCCCATCAGCCACACCTAGTGGCTGATGAAAGTGTGAGCCTTGCCTTGCTGCATCCAGTGAGGGCAGAGGGCTGCCTGAGAGCATTTTACAGTGTAGTGTGTGGGTGTGGCGGGGGGTGGGGGTGCTGGCGGCCACGCTTTGGCAGGTTCAGAAGGCCCACACGAGGTCTGCTTGCTTACCCAGGCAGCAACATCAGCGATCGTCAGATGCAAAGCCACCTACTGTCTTTTGAATACGAGCAGATTATTTTAAAAGCCACCTGTCGTATCTCTTGGTAGCTCTTGATTTGCCTTAGAGTTCATCTTGATGAATAATCCCGTAGGGGGAAGCAAAGAAATAAAACAATATTTGCAGAGTTAAACTCTGTAAGATGCCTTGTCACGCTCACAGGAGAGATCTGAGGGTCTAAATTGTGCAAATGAGTTTAATTTCTGTTGAAAGGGCTTCCGTTTAAATCCGCTCCTTATCCCTAAAGCAGACTAAATCACCAAAGACATTTGGGGAATTTGAAACGTAAAACCCTTCAAAAAAGAGAACTCCCGTCTGCAGTTAAGAGAATTACAGAGAGAGAGACAGAAAGGAGACTCGAGACAAATATCCATACGTTTGTATACTGTACCTACAGTAAAACTGTTTTCTGTGTCTTTGCCTCACACGAAATGCTTCGGACTTGATATCACAGCTGAGAAAATTAGCATATAACCTAAAGGACAAGCTCGAGGCGTATTTAGAGCGCTTAGCCAGAGTTTCACTTTTAATGATGCAACTGCAAATGAGGGTAGGTTTGTAATTAGGAAACAGAACAGATGGTGAAGACTCGGCTTAAAGTGTTCATTAAGATCACCTTCGCTGCCAAGTTCCTGTTCCTGCCACGCGGCTGCTGCTCAGTTGAAACGCGTGGCGCTGAGATGAGACGCAGGAAGCCCGGCGCGGTGGGGACCACAGCAGCCTGCCTCCCCGTCGTCTGCCAATTCCCAGACGTGCGCAGAGGGGAGCCTAAACGTGTTTACAGAACATCCGAAATGGCGGAATCCCCGTGTCACATACACGTGGTCTTTGAGTGCCGGGTCGGGAAGTACAGCTCCCGGGCTGTGGGTTGGAGGCTGTGGCTCCCCGAGGTACGTCCCAGGCTGGGCTGGACCTCAGGGCTGGCTGCTAACAATTACGTCGGACAGAAGCCAAGGGATGTCCCTTCCGACCGAGGCTGTGGAGACACTGGCTTTCACCTTGGCCGCCATCTCTCACTTGTCAGAGGGAAGCCAGCGGCCAGACTGTGAGCTGCTCTGTAAAGAAGCCCACGTGCAAGGGATGGGTGCTTCTGGCCGACAGCCCGCGGGGACTGAGGCCACCAACAGCCACGCGAGAGCCTGGAAGTCGACCCTCCCCCAGCTGAATTTTGCCTGTTGCCTTTTGCGGGACCTTGAACCAGAGGCACTCAACTAAGACACCTCCAGATCCTTGGCTCACAGACCCCACGGGATAACGGGATAATAAGTGCTCTTTGGTACTGGGCAATTCGTTATGCAGCAACAGATAACTCGGTCTCTCCAAAGAGGCAGGAGCTCAGAAATCCAGGGCTTATTTCCAATTATTCAATGGGCAGGTTGCCCACTCACCCTTTTTTTTGTTTTCTCATTTTATGTAATTACAGTCGAGCAGTGGGTTCCTGGAATCTCAGTGAGAGCATAGGATGAAAGGCCTTGTCAAAATATTCAATAGTAATATATTTGGTTGAACCTTTACACATAATTAAAATGTCAAATTGATCTCCTGGAAAAGTACAACAGACTGGTTATCTTTAGACTAGGGTGCCAGGGACCTTTCTAGGCGACTCTGGGTGGAGAAATGCGCATACAGAGGTTTAACATCTGTCTGCAAGTCGGGGCTGGGTGAGCGCGTGGGCGCAGGCGGACGCTGGCAGGGCTGTTTCGGGGAGGATGCAGGGGGCGCGAGTCACAAGTGCCCCCGAACAGCCGCTTGGCTGCAGACCTCCGTTTTTAGAGGCAAATAAAAATGAGACTCACGCGGTTCCCTCCTCTCTCACCAGAAAGTCTCCACTTGAGACCCCTTCTCTCTCCCCTTCCCTTTTGCCCAGTCTCTAAATGTGGGGATCCTGTAAGCCTCCGGCCTCAGAACTTCGCTTCTGTGTGTTTGCTGCCAAGGGGACCTCGTCCAGCCCCAATCTCATCGCTGCCTAAACTGCAGACTCTCAAAACCATGTATTCTGGCCTGAGCTCCAGACTCATCCATCTCAGCATCACCCTTGGATGTCTCAAGGAAACACTCCGTTTCAAATGTGCAGAAGAAAACTCCTGATTTTTCCTGCCAGCGTTCGGTGTCCCACGTTAGTCCGTGACATACTCATTCGCCAAGGGGTTCAGGTGAATATCGGGGGGATGGGGAAGCTCTGACCCCCGTAACCCCAGGTTCAAGCTGTCAGCATGTTTTGCCAGCTCCGTCTTGAAGGCGCGCACCAGCTACGACGCCTGCTTACCAGCCGCACTGCTGCCAAGCGAGGCTAGTCCACAAATACCCCGCGTCTGCACCAAAGCGCTGGCCTCCTGACTAGTCTTAGGCCGTCTGTCACACAGCAGCCGGAGGAGATGTTAAAACCATACATCTGATTGTGTCTCTTTTTGTTCAGAATCCTCCGGTCTCTTCCTATCATACTTAGAACCGAGGCAAACCCATTTCAGTAGCCTTAGTGGTCTCATCTCCTCTCAACCAATGAAAATGGCTTGAACAGTGGGCTAATTGAAGAGGAAGTAACGAGGCCACGGGGTGTGCACAGGGAAGTGACTGGGTGTGGTGAGCCCGTGCTGCAGGCTCATCAGGAAAGGAGGTAGAGGGAGGGGGGCTTGCAAGGTGATTATTTCAGGCCCCAAACCAGATGGATTATCTTTTCAACGGTGAAACAGGAATCGGGGACACAGCTATAATTAGAACCTGGTCCAGATGGGCCTTTCTTATGGGTCATTTTCCCCTGTTTCCTTTTACATTCAAGCACAATAGGTTTTGCCTTTGGAAATTAAAGAATTTCTCAGTTTGTTTTTTTTTTTTTGTCTTTTTGCCTTTTACGTAGAGCCGTACCCGTGGCATGTGGAGGCTCCCAGGCTAGGGGTCTAACAGGAGCTATAGCTGCCGGCCTTCGCCACAGCCACAGCAACGCGGGATCCGAGCCGTGTCTGCAACCTACACCACAGCTCACGGCAACGCCGGATCCTTAACCCACTGAGCAAGGCCAGGGATAGAACCCGCAAGCTCATGGTTCTTAGTCGGATTCGTTAACCACTGAGCCACGAAGTGAACTCCAGAATTTCTCAGTTTTGAACCCTAATAATAAGCCTCTGTACTTCCTAGGTCTCATAGCAATCTGGGTCTTTCTGGGGAGCGGGTGGTCCCTCACCCACCTGTCTCTGAATCCTTGGTTAGCTAAGCCCCTGCCACTCTTTGTATGTGGGTTTATATGCAACCTGTAAATGCTCTGTAGGGGTGCAGCGGACTTACACCTGACCGATGAAGTCGCCAGTGGTCAAAAGGCTGAGTCTCAGAGTGTTGTATCGCACATCACTTTGTTAAATGATAATCAACAAGGACAATTGATATGTTTTTGTCACAGAAACCTGCTTGTGTTCCTCCAAGGTGATCAGGATTTAATTTCCTGTTGGGTGGAAATATTAAATGACAGCCAGGAATTTAACCCAAACACTGCTGAGTTTGGAGGCTGGGTCTGAAACACCGGCCATACTCGGCATTTTCCAGTTAGGTCGTTAAGCTCAAATAACAAAAGTGACAGTCAGTGAAGGAAGAAAGATGTATCACAGCCTGGGGCCAGATGCCTCGAGGTAACTGTGTCCAGGAAGTAACACAGAACTCAGGGAAGATAAGTGGCCCTGGGTGCTGATTTTTTTTCTCCACTGGATCCCCGTGTCCACTGTCCCGTTGGCTTTCCTGCCCTTCTCTGCCTGCTCTCCACCCAGACATCGCACCCCTGTGCCAAGCCTCACTTGGGTCCCAGACCGGGGTCCTGGCCCCATGCTACCCGAGGGCAGCTGGGCAAAGGTGGAAAGGGGTCTCCTGCCTGGCTCCTCCCCGGTTCAGTTCAGCGTCTCAGGCAGGCAGCCCTCCATCCTTCTGTGAGGACCGCTCCCCGGACGGCGCTTCCCAGCCGTCTTTTCTCCAGGACCTGGGGTCGTTCTGGACTCTGGGAGCGCTCGTCCCTCTCACAGTGACAGCTCTCTGGTAGCGCTGGTCCTCAGAGCCTCCGCCGTTCTCGTCTCCTGTCCCGCGCTTAGTAAAGACCTTCAGTAGCGACTCCGTCCTCACTTGACCGTGGCTGTAAATTTCCCCTCCTGCTGGTGCCCTCGCTGACGTGCCCTGAGTTCACGCACGTACTTAACGTGGTACCGAATTAAATACTCTGAAGACAGAACTTTCCCAAGAAGCATAGCAATCAGTTTAAGTGTACCCTGTATGAAAAGCACTGGATTCGGATTCTGTTCTCTAAATATCTCATGCTCCTTATTCCTGCGGTTTGTGCGTGTTAGGAGCGAAGTATAGCCAGAATGACTTTTGTCAACAATATTTTCTTTCCGTTCCTTTTTTAAAAGACATTTTATTTACTCGCTCTTGGATCGAACAACAGGTTTTGGAAGGCCCGGCCTGCCTGATGGCCTCTTTCTGTCCCTGTATTATTTGGGGGTAAACCATTAGACAATGGCACTTTAGATGGTAGTTCTGCCCGTACTCAGGTCTTTGAGTACTTAGTACTCGGCTTGATGGGGTCTGTTTACAACAGAATAATAAGCACCGTGTTATTTATGTGCATGGCGGATTTTTTTAATGTGTGTATGTGTGTGTAAGCGAGAGAGACTGAGAAAAGACAGACTCCATCTCCCTACTCCTGCATCAGCTGGGTTTTTATCCCCCATTGTCATTTCCTGTCATTTCCAAAGCACCAGACCTATAACAACAGGCCGGCTGCCCATCCGATAGTCTGCTCACAGGGAAAGCCGAGTCAATGTCTCTGGAGGTCTGATTACTGGAAAATGCAAGCAGAGAGACACATG
The DNA here is from genome assembly GCA_004024745.2 of Catagonus wagneri. Taxonomy (NCBI): domain Eukaryota; kingdom Metazoa; phylum Chordata; class Mammalia; order Artiodactyla; family Tayassuidae; genus Catagonus; species Catagonus wagneri. Next base: position 21,299,702 of record PVHT020000009.1, on the reverse strand, counting down.
AGTGAAGAGAGAACCGACCTGGAGATAAAGATGGAGGAATAAACGTATTACCGAGAAACTAAGTGAGGAAGAAGAGAAGAAGGGAAGGCGGGTCTGGTGTGGGTTATTCTGCACACCTGCTCTCCAGCTGAGGGGGGTACAGGGGGTGTGATGAGAACACAGGAAAAGGGTGAGGACACAGGAGAAGTTTGCTCATAGCATCGCATACCTGAGAAGACGTGCAAGGCTACAGTGCAGGCTCTTAGTTGACACTGAATCCAGGAATGCTTTTGGACTTGGGAGCAGGGATTAAAAACGTCCTGCCAGAGACCTCCATTTCCAGCTTGAAGTCAAGACTTTCAACTAAGAGGAGAGTTGGTTGAAATGTCCTTTAATTGGCAAATTCTCCCCTTGTCTCTTTTGTTCATTTCCTCTTGATTTATCAGTTAAAGAAAATGACATTAAGCCCTGCCGAGTTTCCAAGATTCTGGATTTTGTTAATTGAAACCCAGTGGTGTCATTTGGCTGAGTCCTCTTACCTGTTGATACATGGAGCTAGAGGTGCGATTAAATTCAAGTTTGCTTTCTTTCTTCCCCCTCACCAAAATCACCAAAGTTGTCTATGTTCTTTAATCTGCATCATCTGGGTCGGAGTTCTTAGTGACAAACAGCAGAGCTCGTCAGGAGTTCCTGTCATGGCTCAGTGGTAACGAACCCAGCTAGCATCCATGAGGACATGGGTTCGATTCCTGGCCTCAGTCAGTGGGTTAAGGATCCAGCATTGCCGTGAGATGTGGTGTAGGTCACAGATTCAGCTCAGATCCCACGTTGCTGTGGCTGTGGTGTAGGCCAGCAGGTACAGCTCCAATTTGACCCCTAGCCTGGAAACCTCCATATGCCGCAGGTGCGGCCCTAGAAAGACCGAAAAAAAAATTATACTGTAACATGACAGGGGAGCTTGAGAACTCCGGCTGTCTTTAGCCTCTGAGAACATACGGCTTTACACATATTAATTAAAAATATGACGGAGTATCTCCCACCCTCCCAACCTTCCCTTTGAAGTTGCAGAATTTACACCACTTTCCGTCCTGGGCTGGAGCCGAGCGTTTCTCTTCTTGGCACCTGGGCTGCCCGCTTCCTGTCTGAGGCAGCAAAGAACCTTGGAAAGAACCATAAAGCCTCAGAGAGGACTCGCTCCCGGTCCAAGTCAGCTGAAAACGGGCCATTTAGAACTCGGGGAGGCATCTTTACACGCACATGTAGGAAATGCAGTTGTAATGTCTCAGCTTTCCTTTTTAACCCACTTCTTTCCACCTCACTCCCACCTGATTCCAAACAGAACTGAAGGACACAACCTAGAAGGTTCAAACCTGGAAATGGGTGACATCGTGGGACCAGGAACCAGCCACCGGCACATTCGCTCATGAAAAATTTGTACAGAACGAACCCTCGATGCATCTCAAATCCTCCAGAGAGCTTCTGGCCTCTGTCTCACTGGGAACCCGGGAGAGGTTGATATAATTGAAAAAGAAGCACATTTTTTCCTCCAAGCTCAGGATTCAAAGATGTCAGTTAAAGTAACTTTTTTTTTCATTACTGGATTACAATATAAGTTACAATACAAGTTTCAGGTGTACAACACAGTGATTAACAATTTTTAAAGGATCTAATTTGTTTTTAGTGATTATGAATTATTAAATTAAATTAAGCTAACGTTTGAATCCAGAGTTGCCTGCTTTCTCAATGTGACAGTTGTTTCACAGAATCCAAAAGTAAAATATTTTATTCTGGAATTTGAAAAAAAGTAAAGGTCACTGTAGATTTGTATGATAATAAAAGTTCTGCAGAAGAATCGTATTCTAAACTTAAATGTATGATTCTAGTGAGAAAATTAGAAATCTCCTGTGTTTGGCTTCTTGCTTCTCTCCTGTCCCAGTGGGAAATAGATCTCTCTCCACAGAACCTATGTTCTGGATAATTATCCTGCTGCAGAAGAGCGTGGATTGAAGAAATTATACTCCGGGTTTGATCATTCAATGCATTACTGTCAAAGAAATGAATCTCTAATGGTGGACTTTTAAAGGGATACATATCCTGGGTGTTTGGGGAGGGGTTTGATTTGGGACCCTGCCATTTACCTCTTCTAGTTGTACCTCCCTGGGAGTCTACCTGGACGGGGAAGAAATTTCTCCTTGTACACTGACCACCAGGGCTTGAGTTAAACCACGGGTATGTAATTCTCCCACCTGGCAGTTTCTACAGGAGTTTTTAAGAGTTTCTGGCATCTTCTACCAGGCTGATGGAGAGGGGCGTGAATATAGACTCAAAAGATTGAGCCCTGCCTTCTGTTTGAGCTCCGCTCACACCATCATATGTCCTGGGTTATGCCAGTTCCTCTGACCCACGAGCCTTCTGGGCTATAAAACGGTGCCGGTGCCGGGCCCCATCAGCTCCAGGTGCTGGCTCTGCGGCTTCAGGGCAAACACCGGGCTGGCCACAAGTTCTCTGCCTCAGAAGCACCACTGGAATGTCAACAAAGTAACTGTGCTATAACATAACCCAGTCTCCACGCTTTTCTCTCATGCCTGTGCTTTCTGGGCAAAAAATAATTGCAAAGAACAATTTTCAAGGTGCAATGACAGCTGTGTTGCAAGACATACTTCAATTCACATTTTTGACAGATTCATAATAACCTAGTTGAAAAAGAAGCACATGGCTTGGATTTTTTTGTGGAAGACTATAATAATAGAAAAACGAGGTTGATAAAATTACAGAGTTCGATGAAGTGCAAATTCAAGTGCTGTCTTTCCAACCAGAGGGCGGGCCGTGGGATGTGGAAGTCTGGTGGGTCGACGCACGCTTGGGAGAGGGGAAAGCTGGTTCTGTGTGGAAGGCACGTGCCACCTCGTGAAAAATTTCCCAATTGTGGAACTGCTCATTTAAAAAAAAATTATTATTTTTTTTATGGCTGCACCTGTGGCAGACCGAAGTTCCAGGCTGGGGGTTGAATCGGAGCCGCGGCTCAGGCCTGCCTGCACCACAGCCACAGCCACGCAGGATCCGAGCGGCATCTGCAACCTCCACCGCAGCTCATGGCAACGCAGGATCCTTAACCCACTGAGTGAGGCCAGGGATCGAACCTGCATCCTCGCAGACACTATGTCCACAACGGGAACTCCTGAACTGCTAATTTTTGTAACGCACATCCGCTCCGTAAAGAAGAGTGATGACCAGAAGCGTTCCAGCCAGAGAGGCGTCCTCAGACCATCTTCTCAGATGCACACTTGGGGTCACTGAACCCTGACTCAAGAGCCACCCCAGTGGACGACCCAGGAATTTTCTCACTGGGGACTGACTGACACCAGTGGGAAAATTAGGAATACTTGGCTCCTGGGATGAGTTCAGATTATTGTGAGAGAAACGTTTTGCATCGGCTGCATCGGATACTATGCAGAACACTGCACGTTTATTATTTTTTTTTGTGTGCCACAGATATCTGCAAATCTAGTATTAGCAGAGATGAAGAATCCGATGTGAAAACTTAGCAGCTTTATAGAACATCCAATTTTCCATTTGGCAAAACCGCTACAACGAGAGCTTCCAGCAGGGCTGAAGCTCTAGGGGAGGTGAAGGAGGGCGGAGTTGCCCTTGGCATTGCCATTGAATTCCAGCCCGTGTTTATCCCGCCAAGTTCCCCAGCCCCTCTGCAGGGGTCATGACCCACAGGGCACATCCTGTCCGCCTGAGGACGTTCCTCTAGAATGAACGGAGCTCTGTCCTTCACGAAGAGGAGTTGAAGGTGTCCTATAGACTTAAGGTGTTTGTGTTGCCCCCAAATTCCTATGTTGAAACCTTACCCCCAAAGGGATGGTTTCAGGAGGTGGGGCGTTTGGGTGGAGCCTCCCTAAATGGGATCAGTGCCCTTAAAAAGTGACCCCGGAGCGCTCCCCCCGCCACGTGAGGACACAGCAAGAACGGGGCCAACTACAGACCACGGAGAAGCCACTGTGTCAGCAGCCGAGTGCAAGTCACCGAAGCGGCTGTGATTGAAGATACAAGTATATACTGAATGTCTATTTTCTTCCCCAAAATGGAGAGCAAGGGCCGGTTTTAGCAGGACTCCTGGCCTCAAGACTCTCTTCTGTAAAGCTGTGTTGGTACGCTCCTACCCTACACATAGGGTATAAAAATAAAATCTCATTCTGTCAAGCAAATGGGCTCCCGTGTCACATCCTCCGTCATTTTGAAGGTAGAAAATGAGATTCCTTAACGACGGCTATGCCTCAGCGCTCAGCAGAACCGCTTTCTTCCCATGTTGCTAAGACATATTTCTAAGTGGGATTTGTAATGAGGTCCCTACTTTACCGTTTGGGGAAAATTCTAGAGGATAAACCCCCATAGACAACTGAGGAGTTTAGTTTCCTATTTTGTTTTATGTGATTTTCGCCTTTGAAACGTCCCGGACATTCCACGCCCAGGAAGAACTCTCAGTGAAGACAGGTTTCGGGGTTGAGACGCGGCCTCTGTACACTGGCACCAATTAAGTCTCAGAGACAGAGTTTGGGGTGAAGTATAAAGAACGGCTTTAGGGCCTTGCCAGGCAGAGGAGGCCACAGCAGGCTAATGCCCTCCAAACTGTGCCCTTCCTTGAGAGGGGCTGGCAAGGGGTTTTACAGGTTTAGTTTGAAGAAAAAAAAAAAAAAAGCAAAAACAAAACAAAAGAGGGCTGTGGATAAGGATTAGGGGGCCTGCATTCTTCTCTCCCCACAGATCGTTTCGGAGTCATCTAGCCCAGAGTCAGGTGGTCCAATGACAGTTTCTGGTGACCTCTGGGGTGGTCACAACTTGACCTTCTCTCTGCAGTGACCGTTTGCTCACAAAAGGAAGGGGGTGTTAGTGGGTATAGGTCACAGCTGCAGCTCCAACTTGACCCCTAGCCAGGGAACTCCCATATGCCACAGGTATGGCTATAAAAAGAAAAAAAAAGTAAAAGGAAATGGAAGGCAAGTGCAATTCTTCAATATTTACTCCATTTTTAAATAACCGCTTTTACTGAGGTATAACTTATATGCCACACGATTCACCCGTTACAGCTTACAATTCAATAGCTTTTGTATATTCAGCGCTGTGTGACCGTTACTGCGACGTTAGAATGTTCTTATCACCCCCGGAGAAATACCACGTTCATTACCAGTCACTTCGAATTTGCTTGCAACCTTCCCTCACCCACTCACTTACCTTCTGTCTCTACAGATTTGCCTATTCCAGAAATCTTGTGAGAATGGGTTCATGAACTCTTTCAGGACTAACTTCTTCCATTTAGCACATCTCCATGGTCCCTCCCTGTTGTAGTTTGTGCCAGTGTTCTTTCATTTCACTGCTGCCTAATATTCCATTTTAAGGACAGATCACCTTTTACTTGCCTGGTCACCAACTGATGGGCATTCAGGTAGCTTCCGTGCTGTGCGGATTATGAATAATGCTGCTATGAACATTCACGTCCAAGCGTTTGTGTGTTCACATGATTACAGTTTTATTGGATGTGAACCTATTGGTGACTTTCGGAGAAACTGCTGGGCTGTCTTCCCAAGGAGCTGCTCCCCTGTACTGGGTATGTGCTACCTGGTTCTGCTGAGCCCTGTCCTCACTCACGCTTGTCATTTGTCCTTCTGATGACAGTTGTTCTAGTGGGTATGAAGTAATACCTCATCGTGTTTTGTGTTTGCATTTCTCTGACGGCCATTGACACTGAGTATCATTGCTCAAAGGTTTCATTTGCTTATTGGCCATTTGTACAGCTACTTGGGAGAAATTTTTGCTTAGATACTTTGCCCACTTTTTGGCCGTACCCACAGTATATGGAAGTTTCTGGCCAGGAGTAAAATCTGAGCTGCAGCTGTGACCTATCCAGCTACAGCAATGCTGGATCCTTAACCCATTATATCAGGCCAGGGATCAAACCTGCCGCTCCACGGTGGGAACTCCTGCCCGTTTTTATATAGTGTTCTTTTCCTTTTTGATTTACGATGTTTTTATATATTTACACTTACCAACTGCTTATCAGAATATGATTTGCAAAAATTTTCTTCTACTCTTTTTTTTTAAACTTTAGTGGTGATACCTTTTAAGCCACAAAAGTGTAAAATTATGGAGAAGTGTAATTTATCTATACTTTTGTTGTTGCTTCTTCTTTGAGGGCCACGTTAATCTTGATTAATCCAAGACTGTATTTTTTCTTAGGGGTTTTATGGTTTTAGTTCTTACATCAGAACTTTGATTTATTTTTGACTTCATTTTTGTAGGTTTTTGAAGCAGTGATCCAAATTCATTTTTTGCATCAAGTTTTCTGAGTGCCATTTACTGGAGACTTTTCCTTCTGCACCTGAGTTGTCTTGGTACCCTTGTTCAAACGTCAATTGACCAAAAATGTCAGGGCTGAGTTCCAGACTCTCAATTAAATTTCACTGATCTGCAAGTCTGTCGTTATGTTAGCACCATGCTATCTTGATTGCTTTAGATCCGTAGTAAGTTTTGAAATTAGAACATGTTCCTTTCCCAGATTGTTTTGGATATTCTGGGTCCCTTGAATTTCCATATGAATTACAGGATTCGCTTGTCAATTTCTGCAAAAATCCCAGCCAAGATCTCAGTGGGGATTGTGCTGAATCGATCAGTTTGGGAAGCATCTCCATCTTAACCATATTAAGCCTTCTGACTGTGAACATGGAATATCTTTCGATTTATTTAGGTCTTCTTTCATTTCTTTCAACAATGTCTTGCAGTGTTCAGAATGTAAGTTTGGGCCTTCTTTTGCTTAAGTTTTCCTAAGTATTTTATTCTTTCTGATGCTAGTATAAATGGAATTGTTCTTTTAGTCTTATTTTCAGATTATTCCTTGCAACTCTATATAAATAACCTTCCTAAATCATTTTATTCCAGTAATTTGCAGTGGATTCCTTCAGATACTGTACGTACAAGATTATGTCATCTTCAGATAGAGACACTTTTTTTACTTCTTCCTTTTTCAGCAAAATGCATTATATGTGATTTTCTGGCATAAATGTCCTGGATGGTCTATCCAGTACAATGTTGACTAGAAGCAGTGACAACAGAGACCCTTGTCTTGTTCCTGGTCTTAGGGGAAAAGTGTTCCATGTTTCATTGTTAAGTGTAACACTGAGAAAGTTCCACTCAGTTTTTAGTTTTTAGACTATTTTTACCGTGAGATGTTGTTGAGATTTTGCCAATGATTTTTCTTCATCTATTGAGATGATTACAATATAAATTGATTTCCCACTGTTAAAGCATCCTCATTTTCTGGGTGAGATTCCACTGATCAGGGTGTATAATCTATTTAGTATATTACTGGATTTAGTTTGCTAGTGTTTTGTTGAGGATTTTTGCATCTTCATTCACAAGAGATAATGGCCTATAGTTTCTTTTATTGTAATGTCTTGGCCTAATCTTGGTATCAGAGGGATACGAGCCCCATAGAATGAGTTTATAAATGTCCAATCTTCAGTTTTTTGGAAGTTTGTGACAAATTGGGGTTAATGACTTTCTAAACGTTAAAAAAAGGTCTGTCATACGTATAGACACATTCTTTTTCTCATACCATCTTCCATCACGTGCTGTCTCAAGAGACTGGATCGAGTTCCATATGTATGACTGGGTCACTGTGCTATAAGCAGAAGTTGATACAACACTATAAATCAACTATACTTTAATAAAAAAATTTAAGTCTGACATTAGATGACTATTGCAATGCAAAGTTGATTTAAGCGCATTTTAGACAATACGCTTAAGTCAAAAAACCACCAAAGGCCCATAATAGATTTAACGAAAAGAGAACAGTTCTCTTGCATCGAGTTGCACCTTGGTAATAGACATGGAAATAGAGAAGAGACTTAACAAGCAAATTTGATACTAGCGTGATACCTACTGGCATTATAACTGTAAAGGAGTATTTTGTAGCTCCCACAGTTTGTGATGACAGAGGAAGGCCTGGGCATAGCGTGGGAGGTTTGATGAATCGCCAGCTAGAGGGATGGGCACTCTACACACCCCTCTCCGAGCAGCTAACTGGGAGGTCACGGCAGGACAATCAGAGCAAGGTCAAGCTGGTTCCTGCTTCTCGGGGCAAATAGGACCGGGTGAAAGCCCACGGCCTGGGTTCCCGTGGCCTGCGCTTTCCCACGGTGGCGGCCTGCTGGGCCGGCTCTGGTCGGCGTTTTCCTTCCCAGCCGGAGCCCAGCAGCTGCAAACGTCCGTAGTTACGGAAGACGCCATCCTCTCGTTTTCTGCTCCGCGGCTGAAATAATGACAGCCTCTCTTTTCAATACTGTTCTAAAGGCCTCACCTTCTGAATCTCTGTGATATCATTAATAACGGCACAAGGGGGTCTTATTTAGCCTGGGGGGACTTCCCCATGCATCGCTTGAAGAGTGGATGGGTGAGCTGACGGGTTAAGGAAGCCTCCGGATTCGGGGAGGAGCCATTAACCGGCGTGTTGCGGAGATGAGACGGGGCGCTGCACTCAGTCCGTGCTGGAGAGAAGTTCACGTCAAACCCGAGTCCTGCATCAGGACCGACGGGGCGCTTCTTAAATGCACGGCTTTGATCCCAGCCGCACTCCTCAAATGCGCGGCATTTCACCGAGCCCCGGGCCTTCCAGAAACGTGTGCCCCGTACCCAGGATGGGGCGAGCACCACCACCTTGACCCAGAAAGCACGTCAAAGCAAAACGGCGGCAGACACACTTAGCGTAAGCAGTGCAGGGATAAAAATAAATAAATACACAAAAAATTAAAGGGAAAAAAAAAAAGCGGTGCAGGAATGATGGCTTCCTAGGGTTCTCACCCGGGTCGGGCGAGGCGCACAGACTGGGCGCCCCGGTCCTGCTCTGGACCTAAGGGATGCGTGGCGTCAGCGGCTGACCTTCAATTCTTTTCCGGCTTGAAAACAAAGTGGACAGAACGTCCTGCCAGGTGACCTAGGCTTTTCCAGAAACACAGCAGCTCCTGTTGACCCGAAGAACCTGCCTGGAGATCTCGGTCCCTCTCCCCCCCCCCCCCCGTCTCTCTCAGCCCCCCCCCCCCGCGGCGCCCCGTTTCCCTCCTTCATTTTGGGTTCCTTCACCCTGTCCCTCCAGCAATGATCGCACCACATCTAGCTGTTCCCCGCTGTGTTCTCCCAGGTTCTACGCTTACTGAAATGTGTCGGCAACTGAGCACCTATCGTTACTCAGAGCACCGAGCGGCACAGCTGGCTCGTCCTTTACTGCCTGCTCTCGTTCGTGACATCGCACTTGTCGGTGCCTCGTCGTTCGAGTCTGTCATCGCAGCTGTGACGGAACTACAAGACCAAGAATGACGGTGGAAGAACACAGAGCCCCAGACTGTGCAAGCCACGTGATAAGTCCGATTCCTCACCTTCTTTCGACTGCCCAAGGGCAAGAACGAAAAGTTAGGGGTGGATGTTGCTGATTCCAGAAGCACGGTCCTTCAACGAGGGAAAAGGAAAATACATAACTTATTGAGAGCTCGTGAATTTTGTTTGGGTTATTGGAGTTTCATATGCATCAAAATTAAAAGCAGGAGTCCTAAATGTGTAAAATAGTGTCACAGCGTAGTTCTCATTTCTACGAGGAAAGTGTGACCTCCATGTTTAAACACGGCCTTGGGAAGACAGCTAAAATGCCCCACTCTGTCCTCTATCATACTCTTCGCTTTCCCTGCTCTAATATGTGAACATTCCAGACAAGCGGCGACAGGACAAGGTGAGTCCCAGATCCAGCGTCTGGGTGCAGAGGGCTTGTCTGAAGGCCGCTCCTATCTTTACATCACACCAACCTGCTCTTCACGAACGTGGGGATGCAAAGAAGCTGGGGGCTTGACTCCGGAGTCTGAAGATTCTGGAAGTCCTACATCCGGGCAGGGAGAAGGGAAAACGCAAAAGATGGTCACACGGTTGAACCTGGCAGGGGGGCTGGGAGGGAAGAAACGGGTGGGAAGCGGGATTTCACAGAAGTCGCCGATGTGACTTTATGAAGAACGAGGGAGGCTAGTGCCTTCCAGGTCTCTGTCTCAGCCTGAGCCACTGTGACGAAAACACCGCAGCCGGGCAGGTGGCGGGGGGTGGCTTGCAAACGAGAAATTTGTGTCTCACCTTCCTGGAGGCTGGAGCCGGCAGATGGCAGGTCTGCTGAGAATCCGCGTCCTGGTTCATAGATTACCCTCCTCTCCAGTAAGCTCACCAGGGGGAGGAGAACGTTCTCTGGGGCCTCTCGTAAGGGGCTGATCGACCTACCACGAGGCTCCACCCTCAGGACCTAATCACCTCCTGGAGACCCCCACCTCCAGACACTGGGGATGGGGAATTAAGACAGATTTTGGGGGTGGACACAAACATTAATCTATAGAACTCTGGAAAAGCATCTGTCTCCAGGAACTTCCTCTGGAAATCTCAGAACTGGTTTTGTGGTTATCATGTCTTATATCTGGGTCTTTAAACAATCTGCGTTTGTCTTTGCACGTGGTATGAAGGAAAAGTCCTAATTTCATTGATGCATATATAGCTGTCCAGCTTTCCCCACATCCCTGGTTGAAGAGACTCTTTTCTCCATCGCGTACTCTTATCTTGCCTCCTTTGTCGAAGGTGGTGCTCTGTTTGTCCCCTCTCAGCCCCAACTGCCCTGATTCAGGCCTGGCCACTCTTGCTGCTTCTCCCCTGCCTCCCTCTCTCCTGGTCCCGCTCTCTGCAGCCAGCTGGCCAGTCTCCCCACTGCCCAGTGCTCACTCGCCCTCTGCCTCTGTGCCTCCCTTAAGCTGGGGAGTTTCCTTCTTAGCCGCCCAGCATGGAAACAGGAAGCTGGGGAGTTCCTGTCGTGGCTCAGTGGTTAACGAATCCGACTAGGAACGATGAGGTTGCGGGTTCGATCCCTGGCCTCTCTCAGTGGGTTAAGGATCCGGCGTTGCCGTGAGCTGTGGTGTAAGTTGCAGACGTGGCTCAGATACTGCGTTGCTGTGGCTGTGGCGAAGGCCGGCAGCTACAGCTCCGATTAGACCCCTAGCCTGGGAATCTCCACATGCCTCGGGTGCAGCCTTAGATAAGGCAAAAAGACAAAAAAAAAAAAAAAAAAAAAAAAAAAAAAAAAAAAAAAAAAAAAAAGAACGAAACAGGAAGCTGGGTCTGGTGGAGTTCAACCTCCTGCGGAACCACACCCGGAATTCCTGGTAGGTGATTCCTGCTGGCAGCCCAGGATCCGTAGGTATGTGGGTTTATCTCCAAGCTGTCTATTCTGTTCCACTGATCTCTAGCTCTGTTTTGCCTGTACCACACTGTTTTGGTTACTGTAGGTTTGTGGTATACCTTGAAGTCTGGAAGGATCATACCTCCATTTTTGTTCTTTTTCCCCATGTTACTTTTGCAATTCTGGGTCTTTTGTGGTTCCATCTAAATTTCAGGATTATTTGTTACAGTTTTGTGAAAAATGTTGTGAGTATTTTGATAGGAATTGTATTAAATCTGTAGATTACTTTGAGTACTGTGGCTGTTTTGATAATATTAATTCTTCCATCCCAAGAGCATGGGGTGTATTTGCATTTCTTTGAATCATTTTCAGTTTCCTTTATCAATGTTTATAGTTATAATTCTTTCACCTCCTTGGTTAAATTTATTCCTAGGTATTTTTTTTTTTGATGTGACTTTAAGCATGATTTTTTTAGCATTCTCTTTCTGTTATTTCATTATTAGTATAAAATGCAACAGATTTCTGTATACTAATCTTGAATTGCTGTTACTTGGCTGAATTAACTTATTAGTTCTAACAGTTTTTGTATGGTGTTCTTAGGGTTCTCTCCATACATAGTATCATGTCATCTGAAAATAGTACCAATCATATTTCCAGTTTGGATACTTTTATTTCTTTTTCTTGTCTGATTGTTGTGGCTAAGACTTAAAATACTATATCAAATAGAAATGTTGAGAGTGGGCTTCTTTGTCTTGTTCCTGATTTTAGCAGGAAGGCTTTCAGCTTTTCATCATTGAGTATTATGTTGGCTATGAATTTGTTGTAAGTGGTCTTTACTGTGTTGAGATATGTTCCCTCTGTAACCATTTTGGTGACAGTTTTTATCACGAATGGATGCTGAATTTTTTCGAATGCCATTTCTGCCTCTGTAAAGATGATCATGTTTTTTTGTCTCTTCTTTTGTTAATTTAGTATATCACATGGATTGATTTGCATACGTTGAACCATCCTTGTGTCCCTGGAGTGAATCCACCTTCACCATAGTACATGATCCTTTCTATGTATTGCGTCTATATCCACCAAAGATACTGGCTGTAGTTTTCTTTTTTGTAGCGTCTTTATCTGATATTGGTATCAGGGCACTTGTGGCCTCTTAGAATAAATTTGCAAGTGTTCCCTCCTCTTCAAATATTTGGAATAGTTTGAGAAAGATACCTATAAGTTCTTTTTCCATTCGGTAGGCTCCCCAGTGAAGCTGTGCAATCCTGAACTTTGGTCTGCAGAATTGTTTTTTAGTTACAGATGCTATTCCACTTCTAATGAAAGTAGTCTGTTCAGATTATCTGTTTCCTCTTGACTCAGTTGTGGCAGGCTGTATGTTTCTAGAGACTGGTTCATTTTCTCTAGGTTGTCCAGTCTGTTGGTGTCCACCCAGGAACAGGTGCTACTGAACGGAGACCCCTCCTCCCTGATGCAGGTCTTGCTGATTAGCCTCGTCCTCGTGTTCCACGGTGAGGGCTGTAGACACAGCACCAGCCTGCCCTTGCCTAGGGGTGCCGTCTGGAGGCTCTGAGGGAAAATCCATTTTCCTGCCTTTTCCAGAGTCTGGAGCTGCTTTCCTCGCATGCCTGGGTCCGTGGCCTTCCTCCGTCTTCAAGAGCAGTGAAGCATCTCCCTCTCTGACTCGCCTCTCTCTGCTTCCTTTATGCGCTCCCCTCTTCTGTCAAATCTCCCTTTTTCCTGCTTCTGTGCAACACTGGTTACATTACGACTTGCCCAGATAGTGCAGGATGATCCCCCCAGCTCAAAATCCCTGACTTAATCCCATTTCCAAAGAAGCTTTTTCCATGCAGCATAACCTTTGCAGGCGCCAGGGATGTGGACCAGGTCGTATTTGGTGGGTGCCCCCCACCACCTCACCGTGGCTCTGACTCTGCCTCACGTGAGGCCTGAACTCTAGTACCAGGTATAAGATTCCTGTGACATCCTTGAATCCTTTGACATGACATGAACACTCGAACAGCCTGGAGTAGATGTTGCTCTATTTTTTTTTCCTGCTTTATTTGTGCTCCTTTGGCTTCAAGGAATAAAACTAAGATAAAAAAAATTAAAGCGGAAAAATTTTGTGATAATTAAAGTTGCATCCTTGAACAGTTTAAATATTTCTGTTAGGAAACATTAGAACTAATAAAATTTTTACATATTGGTCCAACAGAAAATAAATATACCTAAAATCAATTATATTCTTCCATACCGGGAGTGACCTGGACTCAATCATTTTTAAGGAATTTCTATCTATTATAGAAACAAAAACATAAAATATTTTGAAACACACTTTAGAAGAGACACACGACCTTTATACAGAAAATGACTGAAGTTTATTGGGAAATACAAAAGCCTTGAGTACATAGATCAATATCTCACTTTCTAGGTGGAAAGGCTAATTACGGTATGTCAGTTTTTAGCAGATTAATTGATGGATTCCACTTAGATTGCGTATGATTTTTCATGCAACATTAGGGAAAGGTTTTAAAATTCATCAAGATGACAAAACTTTAGCTCTTTAGAGTGTTTTGACAGAAAGAAGATTAAGAAATAGAGAAGCAGTCACAGGGTGGCCGAGAATGCGGCTGTGGAGCCACACTGACCAAGATTAGAACCAAGTTCACGGTGTTGCAGCTGCCCCCCGGACTAGCTACCCTGCTCTGGGGAAGTTAGTTTCCATATTTGTAAAACATCATCTTCGGTGCATGAATTTGGAAAGGCAGTTATCAGTGAGCAGAGCTGAATACAATGTGTTCTGGAAACCTGCCTCTGACCACACGGGAAGTCTTCTTGTGTTCCTGGAAACAAGTTTCAATACGAAGATTTGAAATAACATTGTTTTTGGGTCAATCGAGTGGGAAAACTTAAATTTTAAATTAATAGATTGGTATATTTCACGTACAATTAAGACATATGGGTAAAGTCAATTTACTAAGTAAAAATCAGTTTCAACCATGTCACAAGAATGCAATGCATTCAGTTTGGACAAACGCAACCTGAAAATATTCTCCTTAGGAAAGTGGCAAAAGTGTGTTCTTTTGGAGCCTTCATTATTCCAGCACTTTCTATAACATGTCTTTCATCAGGAAGTTGTTGGAATCAGGTTGTAAAAGGAAGCAGAGAGGGCCTTCCTGCCTTCCTAAGCTCAGAAAGAGCATTGCATGGGAACAGAAGCAAATAAGAGGGTAGAAACGTGCGCTTTTTTTGTAAGAATTTGAAGTACGATGACTAAGCACGAAAAAGTAAATAAATGAAGCAACAAGAGAGAGTTTAACTAAGAGCTGTTCTTTGTATAAATTATTAGGTGTCTTAGGAAAAGTCTCATTAAAAAAAAAATTACTGAAATAGCAAGCAATGACTCAGATGTCCTCGAATTGTCTTTATTCACCCTGTGCTCCTGAAGGCGTGTTTCTTGCACACACAGGCGACTGAAGCAGCCTGGGCATTTGCAGCTCTACGACTGTGACCTTCTCTGACAGGAGTGTGCGCCTGCCGCTGTCCTGCTTGCAGCCCAGATCGCTCTGAGATGTAAGAGCCCTGCGCGTCCAGGAGTCGGACCTCACCTGACATCACACCCATTTGCTGCCCGTTTCCCTCAAATCCTCACTTTCCACTGTAAGCGTGAGTCACAAATACATTTAAAGAATACATTGAAAGGAGCGAAAATTAGAAATATAAAGCCCGTGACACACTGGGGTATATTTTAAGTGTGCGTGGTACAAAAGATTATAAAACAGAATCCATACAAACCCTTAAGTAAGAGAAAGATAAGTGGGAAAAACAGTAAAGACTATGAACTGGCAATTCAAACAAGGAGAAATAAAAATGATCAACCCACATCTGGACCTATGAGGCTCAACTTGGGAAAAGTAAATAAAGTGAAGTTTATGTTTTTCCCATTGGATCAGAGAATCTAAGTTTAATCATAACGAGTGTTCAAGGAGGTGAGGGGAAATTAATATTCTCAGACACTAAGTTCTGACAGCTGCCACGGCGAGCAATTTGCATGTGTTTCCTAAATCTAAAATGTGTGTAACCTGTGGCCCAGAAGTTTTAATACCCTGACTTATTCGATCATTCAAAAAATATTTGAGTGCCAAGCACACCTTGACCCATGCCTGACACTGGGATGCTATTAGGAGCAACCAGGCCTACACAGGGCCACTGAGGACACGCCTGTTCTGAAACCAGCTGCTTTATTACCTCTGCAGCAAAGGAGAAGGTGCACAGGCGAATGCTGGGCATGTCTTGGTCTCGGTAAGCAGACTGGAACGGAAGGAATCCCTTACGAGGTCTGGGTGAGGAAGAAAGCCTGGGCTGGAAGCTATGGAGAGGCAAGGGTGATCTGGTGATTGGGGTCTTAATCGATTTCATCTAAAGGCTGAAGGACCAAAGCAGAGCTGAGCTGACCATGGTAAAGCACCTCCATTCAGACAAGACACAAAGGTCAGATGGAATGACAAAGCCTTGGGTCATTCTGGCGGCGGCAGAGGAGACGGAGCTCTGTCTCGCTCTGTGGGGGTTACAGGGTGGCCTGGCTGACCCTTCTTCGCAGCTTCAGCTGGAAACCCCCCAGTGTGGTGGCCGGCCGGACCGTCTTCTGTTTGCTCAGGACAGACATCAGCCGCCTGCGTGCGTGGAGCCTGTGTTCTGATGAGGGAGGATAAATAATAATCGAGTAAACAAATACATACGTGCTAAAAGGCAGGTGTAAAGCTGGTGTGATGACTCTAAAAAAGTCATAGAAGAAGAGAGGAGGGAATGATACCAAGACAAGTTTGCTTTGAGACAATGGGGGTTTTGTCACCGAACTATTGGGAGCGACCTAAATTCCCATCAATAGGCAAATGGCCCAATAAATTATGACATCTATGATAGCTTACGAATAAGACTGTATATTCTGTCTCCACACACATGTCCATATGTGCACAGGAAAAAAAGATATGAAAGTATAGTTACCAAACTATAGCAATAACATAAGAAAAGGGGAAAGGGCCTGTGACTGTGGGAGGTTTTTCAATGAGGCCGCAGCATTATCTATAAAGTTGGAATATTTCTGCAAGAAAAAATAATGATAGCTTTTGTAACTTTATAAAAAGCATAATTATATATAATCTTAAAGATATGCCCTTATGCTTTATGTATGAGAAAATATTTTCAGATTTTCAAAATAAAAAACCAAATACCCATGATCATGTTTGGAAATACGTATACCACGTATTTCCAGAAAAATTCCACATTGTATATGAACCCCTGGAATTCACCCTAAATCATTAAACTCCATTAACTAGGTATTTGAGAAATGACTATTTAGTTCCTATAATAAGTCAAACTTTGTTAAGCAATAAAGATATAAGCAAAGAAAAAAAGATGGATCTTTTGTTTCCTGAGGTCTCATGCTCTTGCGAAGGTGTCAGACGTGAACAGACTGTTTGCTAATATTTGCAGGGCGAGGCTTTGGAGCTATGCCCTGTGACTGCAGAAGCTGCGTGTTTCTGGCATGGCTGGGCTGGAAGGACGTGACTATCGCTTTGTAGAGGGGCTGATCCTGGACGCAAGGCTTGAAAAAGTGTAATTTTTTTGCGAAGTGAGATCATGCAGAAAGAAACTACAGAGAGATCAGGCTGGCTTCTGGGTTGCAAAATGTCAGGTAGTAATCAGATCGGAAAGGTACGCCGCAGAGCCCGCCCCTCTCGCCTCACCGAGAAGGACGCTCAGCGACCCTCCCCTGCGCTCCCCCCGCATCCTCCCCGCCTCCCTTCGCCTGGATCTTTCCCCACAGCAAATGCCCACCTGCCCGCCGTCTAAAAAAACACGCTCTCTGTCCCCCTCATGCCCACACCCACTCCTGCTCCCATTTGACCCCTGGCCCGGGAACTTCCAGATGCCACGGACGTGGCCATAAATAAACAAACGAACAAATGAAACGCACCAGCAGGGCTGGAGCTTATAGCGCAGAGATCTCTACCCGATACTCTGTGATAACGTCCACGGGAAGAGAAAGGATGTGTGTATATATAAAACTGAATCACTTTGCTGTACAACAGAAACGATCATACCTTTGTAAAACAGCTATACTACAGTACAACTTTAAAAAAACAAAACCAAAGTATTTTTTTGGAAGGAAAAAGTAGTGCCAAAACCGAGGGGCGGCGTGAGACATAGGAACTGAAGGGTCGTAGAGGACATGCCAAGGTTTTCTATTTGCCTTTCAGTGTCTGAGGGAAACTAACCCTGGGGTCAAACACGGAGTAACAGAGAGGAATAAAACAGGAGGCAAGAGGCCTACCCATCGCGGCTCAGAGGAAGTGAATCTGATTAGCATCCACAAAGACGCAGGATCAGTCCCTGGCCTCACTCAGCGGGTTAAGGATCTGGCATTGCCAGGAGCTGTGGTGTAGGTCACAGACAGGGCTCGAATCCTGCGTTGCTGTGGCTGTGGTGTAGGCTGGCAGCTGCAGCTCAGATTCAACCCCTAAGAAGTTTTAGAGCGAAATTCTGTATTAGTGTTTTAGCAGTTAAATTATCTTTCTCTGAGTCACTGAACATAGCAGAATGCTGACAGATTAAATAATACGTGCCTTTTCTTACAATTATGGTTATTTTTGAGAACTGCTTGGTCAATGACACAGCTCCACAGTTTTAAAAAACAAATGTGGTCCTAACAAAAATATTAGCCGATCTCACATAATACTGGATGCTTAGCAACTGCTTTTCTAAGAGCCCAGGTCCCTCCATACCAAAAGGGTACAAATACTTTCTTAAATGCCCAGGAAACTATGCGAAGAGAGCTCCTCCAATTTGCCCATAATGTGTAAATCCCATAACAGCCCCTTTAGAGATTTAGCTGTTATTATTAATGTCAGTCTTAAAGAATGTCAAACTGTAGCCTTTCATCTCTTTCATGTATCAAAACGTACCATGTACGTTCTCCTTTTCTTCCTGTTCTTGTAAAATAAGTTCATTTTCCAGAGGTAAAAAGGACCTACTCTCAATTGACGCAATTCGCCGAGACAAAATATCAAGATGAGGTCTGAATTAGCATGTCAGCGATGATGTCAGAATCCTGTTCTGAGGACAGCTGGTGAGACAGGTGTGCAGAGCAAGCTGTTTGCCCATCCAGCCACCAAATACACCTTCCCTCTGTCACAAGGACACTCCAGGGGGATTGCAGAGCAACAAAAGAAAGTTAAGGTGCCTTTGTTATTATTTTCCGTGGAGGCTGGTTGATTGTAATGTGACCGCCGGCCTCCCACTGGTTAGTGAGCCCGCCATGCTTATGGCTTTAGGGTCCTCGGAGAAAACCCGCTACACGACCACCAGCTCTTGCTCTTAACTCATGGTTCTCCCCCATGCCCACCACTGGCCAGAGCTCCGAAGTCTCCGCGTTTCAGGGACACTCCACTGGCAGACAGTCGCTCACGGCAGCCGAACTGAAATGAGAGGGCGTGGACGTAGCGAAGGCCGGGAAGCGCAGCTCTCACCTCTGAGTTTTCAGACTCGCTTTGGGTGTCACGCCTCATGGATTTAAATGCCCTCTTTTTCTATTGACATAGGAGTTTTTACATTGGGAGTTTCAGTTTTTTTTTTTTTTCCTTCTGAAATGATTAACTAGGCCAACGAGAAAAGGATCGTTTCTAACTTATTGGAGCAGTGTAAGGATCATTGGAGAAAACTGAACAATCACAGCAGTCTAATGCATAATTAGGTGGCTGTTTAATATTTGTGATATGCTTAGGTCGCGCTTGGTTTGCTTTTCTTTATTTGAAATAAACTACGTTTTCGTCTTCATTGTGATGCGTGGAAACGTGGCAGAAGAAAACAATTTTTTACCCTGCCTCCTACAAAGGAGGCTTGTAGAAATCTGAATTTCAAATAATATTTCTATTCAAGCACTTCAGATGGGGGTCAGGGAGAGTTATTTGTAAAACTATAACATAAAATGCAGCTTAGGATCCACAAGGCATTTGGCTGTGAAGGAAAAGCGGGACAAGACAGCTGGACAAGCCCTCCTGCCTCGCCTGGCGCTGACGGCGTTGTGGGCAGGATTATGTCCCCTCCACAGACGTGTCGAAACCCTCACCCTTGATACCTGAGAGTGTGAGCTGGAAATCGATTCTTTGCAGGTGAAATCAAGTTAAGATGAGGGAGGCCGTACTGCACGAGAGGCACTAACCCAGCGACAGGTGTCTGTCTCACTGCCGAGGAGACACCGGGACAGAGACGCCCACAGGGGTCGTCAGATGGTGATGGGGGGAGGCTGCCAGGATTGCAGCAAACCCCACCAGACGCCAAGAGAGAAGGAAGGGAAAACCAGCCTCTGGAGCCTTCAGAGAGAGCACAGCCCGCCAGCACCTTGACTCTGGACCTCCAGCCTCCTGGGCTGCGAGACGCACCCTCCTGGTGTTTGAGGCTGCCCGGTGGCGGTCCCGTGTCAGGTCCCGTGTCAGGTAGGCCAGGCTGCAGTGGAGCTTCCGCCAGGTGGCCTCCATCCACGGTTTAAGTCAGAGCTGAGGGCAGAGCCCATCCTGGGGACACTGGCTTAGAAACAAGTGGCCAGTTTGTCCTCATATAGTTACAAATAAATTAAGAAGCTCTCATGAACGCTTTGTTGAGGTCATCGCCAAGGACGCATCCTGTTCCCTGAGTGACGCTCATGGCTTTTCCAGATGGAGATCGAAAGGTTGACCGGGAAGGGTCAACCCCTTAACACCCTTCCCTTAACACCCAGCGTGAGAGCCAGGAAGTAAATCCAGAAACAAAAGAGGAATCATAGAATCATAGCATTTCTTTATTTCTTTTTGCCTTTTTTAGGGCCGCACCCGTGGCATATGGAGGTTCCCAGGCTAGGGGTCTAATTGGAGCTGTAGCCGCCAGCTGATGCCACAGCCACAGCAACACTGGGATCTGAGCCGCGTCTGCAACCTTCACCACAGCTCACGGCAACGCCGGATCCTTAACCCACTGAGCAAGGCCAGGGATCGAACCCACAACCTCATGGTTCCTAGTTGGATTCGTTAACCACTGAGCCACCACGGGAACTCCTCCAGAGTCATAGCATTTTTAAAACTAGAATAGAGCTGAGATAATTCGTTCTCATTTTCTCGTTGAGTTATACGGAAATTCAGATAGAGAAGTTCTTTTCCCAGGTTAGGAAGTTTTCAGCTATTATGTCTTCAAATATTTTCTCAGTCCATTTTTCTCTCTCTTCTCCTCCTGGGATTCCTAATGTGAATGTTAATATGCTTGATGCTGTCCCAGAGGTTTCTTAAACTACTCTCATTTCTTTTCCTTCTTTTCTTTTTTTCTGTTCACCTTTACTGATTTCCACTGCTCTGTCTTCCAGCCCACTGATCTGTTCCCCTGTATCATTTAATCTACTGTTGAGTCCTTCTAGTGTATTTTTCATTTCAGTTACTGTATTCTTCATCTCTATTTGTCTTCTTTATAATATTGTAAATCAACTACACCTAAATTAAAAAAAAAATTTTAGTCTTTCCAAAAAAAAAAGAGAGAGAAGGTCAGTCTTTTGCCCAAGATCACATGGCTCAGACTCAAAGACACAGACAACATCCCTATTTAATGATCTTCCCTAGCTCTTCAAAATTTTAGTAACCATCCTCGATGATAAAAGGGGTCAACATCTCATGAAACAAGCCATTCCCTGTTTACAAGTTCCCTTCTTAAAAAGAAAAAATACATATATATATGTATGTATATATATATTTCTTAACACTTTCATGTGGGATTTTTTTAGTTTTCACATATCATATTTTAATAGGATGTACTATTTTCCCCCAAAGATAAAGCAAACAGTAAAAGTGAATTAGTTATGAAGCTAAAATTGGAATAACAAGTCAATAACAAAATGAGTATTTTTCTCAGTTTTATCATTGTGATCATTTCATAACGTATAAAAATATTAAATCACTATGCTGTATACATGAATAATGATATGCATAATAATGTTTTCATTTTACAAAATAAATAATGACTTTTTTGCAATTACATTTTTAGCAGGAGTGTGCATAACAGCTTCTTCTACCGGGAAGCCCCTGGCGTTAGGTAAAACGTGATGGAAAGTTTGTACATGGAATTAGGTAACAAGTAGGGACACTGCCCCAACACCCAAGATAAAAGTGGACTCCACGGGCCACCCGGACCTTTCCCAGCCACCCCCAGCATCTGTTCTGCAGAAGACAAGGGAAGAACCCTGTTTAGATGCAGTTCCTCTAACCCCAGGAGGCTGGACAAAGACACTGGGCAGCTGACACTGTGACATATTTGTGGCTCCTTCCTCCTCCATCTGCCAGCCAGGAGATGCCAGTTTTCCTGTAATAGAAGGGAGACTCTTATCTGTACAGACTTCTCTCTCCTCACACCAGAGGCGACATTAGCATCTGTAAAACAGATCCCGTCCTCAGCCAGAGGGAGCCAGGAACATTGCATTTTCCTCTTAGATTCCTGTGCACTGGCTTCAGGGCACCACCCGTCTACAAGATCCTCCCGGGAGCCAGGTGACCAAGCAGAGGGCGATGTGGATCCTCCACTGACACGTGTCTCCTCTGCTACCCCGGAGAGCCCACCCGGGCTAGAGGACAGTGTCCAGCCGCGTCTCCTCCCCCCGCGGCTTTGCTCTGGTACCACGTGGTGTGGTTCCTGCGTGTGTGCAGGTCAGAGTCTTCCTTCCTCATCATCGGTGTCCCTTCCAGAGCCCGGAGGTGTGTGTGGGGTGTGGCTGAACACGTGTGCACAGATGTGTGCCAGGTGTGGAAGTTGGGAGAAAAGTGAACTCAGCCCATGAAATGATTCCTTTTATTCCCAATGCATGTCCCGGTTTGATGAGGACATTTCAAGGTGTTTTATGGTGAAAAATTTTATAAAGTAACCTGATGGAGGAGGAGGAAGAAGGGGGAGAAGAAGAAGGAGATGGGGATGGGGGAGGGGAAGGGGAGGGGAGGGGGAGGGGCAGGAGGAGGAGGAAAGGGAGGGAGGGAGGAGGGAAAGAAGGAAGGGAGGAGGGGGCCTGATCTTTCTCCCAGTTGAGTCAAGCTCCCTTTAATCCGAAAGCCAGATTCTTCAAAGTGCAGTTAATGAAACTCTCAATAGCACATTCCTATTAAAAGCCCAACACTAGTCTTCAATATGTTTTAATGACCATGTCTTAAAATTAGGTCTCACTTCCCATTTTAAACATCACTTTTACAGTGCGAATTCCATTTGAGATCTACATCAATCCTGCGGGGCCGGGAAGGGAGGCGTTTCTAGGTACTTGGAGATCCGGAAATTTTGAGGAAATTATTTTAGGGTCGTGCAGGCGGTGTGTGCCGAGCCTAGACAGGGCCCTGCCGGTGAGGTCTCTAAGGTCCCAGACTCCTCAAGCATCATGCTCTTATTCTTGAAATATGATTGGTGTTCGCCTTACAAATTATGCTCGCCTATGAAGAGCGCGCCCCATTGTGGATGGCCGTCTCTGTTGTGGAGACAGAAGACTAACAGTCGTATTTAGAACATCAGTCAGATTATCCTGAGGACAGGGAAGGAGAGAGCAAGCGCTCTGAGAAGCCGGAGCCAAGGAGGCTGCACCGCGGCGACGGGGGACGTGGGAGCCTTCCGAGAAGGTGACATATCAGCCGAGACGGGGGTGATAACACAGCCAGGCTGCAGTGTGGGCGTCTTTACAAAGTCCTCCGAGTGTAAGAGCCGCAGCTGGAGAGGCGGGCGAGGGGGCCAGGCTCAGCTGGCGCTAAGATGCTGAAACGCCTGAGTGCAGGTGTTAACTCTCCTTTGCTCTGGGCCCTCGAGGGCCCTCATGCCCAGGAGGGTCCTGCAGCCTGAAGGGTTAACATCTGGCACGAGCTGGTGCCTCCACGGCCCCGCAGCAGCCTGTGCCCAGCATCCATCTGACTAGTCAGTCTCCTTACATGGCCCACTGTGGAATGTTCTGGGTGCGGCAACGAGGCGAGTAGAATGCATGAGTAAGTTACTGGGTAATTCGGGGAGCGATGGCGCTGCAGTCCCCGATGCCGTGAAAGAGTTAGGGTTTTCCCTCTAACGCGGGGTCGTAACTTAGAAGGTGACAAGCAGAGGTGTGGGATCGGGTCTGACCTTCCAGGCAGGTGACCTCAGTGCAGAAGACAGGTGTATGGGACTGTGCCTGAGTGACAGCAGGCCCCACTGATGAGGCTTTGCCGAGGCCAGGAGTTAGGGAAGACAGAGGGGACGGGCAGGGACCGCCTGGGAGGTGACGCCAGCAGGGGTGCTCCGTGACTGCTGACTGCAGTGACACTAGTCGGGGCAAAGTCACCGTGGTGGGGAATTCCGGAGGAGGAGGAGGAGGAGGACGGCTCCACTGTAGACACTTCGAGTTGGGGAATCCTGCGCTTTACGCAGGAGGAGTGAGTGCCTTCAACCGACCGGATAAAGAGGCTGAAGCGCAGAGGGAGGTCTTGACTGCGGACACAGACTGAGAGTCACCAGCACGTGGGTTTTACTTTTGAGCTTTGAAAAGCTGGTGGAATGACCCAGAGTGCGCGTACCGAGTAAACAGGGAGGGAGGCAGAAGCTGGGAATACCGACTGTGTGACTGTGTGAATAAGGCGGTGCGCGTCCTGTTTGCCTCCCTCTTTTTGCTTTCATAATTATTAAAACACTTTGCAGATCACTAACCACGCCAGATGCAAATTAGACCAAAAAAAAAAAACAAGACACCGCTACCAGCTAGCACAGACTTTCCCTAACCCCATCTCCAGGCTCTGAACCACAGAATTTTCCACATGAAAGTAATCTTTCAACTTGTGCCCCCCAACTGTCTTCCAAAGCCTTCCTGATCTCTACCTACATATTTGTGACAAAGAAAAAGCAAGTTTCGGGAGTTCCTGCTGTGGCTCAGGAGGTTAAAAACCTGACTAGGAGTCATGAGGACACAGGTTCGATCCCTGGCCTCACTCAGTGGGTTCAGGATCTGGCGTTGCCTTGAGCTGTGGTGTAGGTCGTAGACAGGGCTCGGATCCCGCGTTGCTGTGGCTGTGGTGTAGGCCGGTAGCTGCAGTTCCGATTTGACTCCTAGCCTGGGAACTTCCATGTGCCGTAGGTGAGGCCTTACAAAGCAAAAAAAAAAAAAAAAAGAGAGAGAGACATGCTGATTAGCAAGGGTGACCCGTGATCCTGAAGCAGAGAAGCCAAGTGGCAGAAAGAGCAGAAAGGCTTCAACACAAGCAGAATTCCAGGCAGCCCCACGGGGCCCCTTGCTGTTCTTAAATTACTGAGAATATGAGTCACATTGAAATTACCGCTGAGTAAGAACAAGCAGTACTTTGTGATTTTTATGTAAGTTAGGGTGCTCTGCTAGCATTCTCAAGAGAAAAGGACAAATAGTATGTGTGTGTGTGCATGTATATGCATGTGTACATACATACATGTGTGTATTTATGTATGTGTACACACACACACACACACACATATGTACACACAGATTTATCACAAGGAATCGGCTGCACGGAGGCTGCACATCCAAGACCTGCAGGGTGGGCCAGCAGGCTGGAGACCCAGGAAAACTGCAAACGCTGTTCCAGTCTGAAGGCCTCCAGCCTGGAGCCCAGAGAGCTGGAGTTGCCGTGCCAACGCGAAGGCCAGGACCTGCCGTCGGTCCGGGAGGACCTGCTGCTCCTTCCCCGTGGAGTTCGAAGGTCACCTGCCGGCGCTTTCCCTTTGGCTCAGGGGAAGCCAGTCTTCAGTTCTAGTCGGGCCTCAACTGAGCGGATGAGGCTCAGTCATGTTCTAGAAGGAAAAACCTGCTTTACTCAACGGCCTCTGATTCTGGTGCCGATCTCTTCTATAACACCCTTTCAGACACTGCCAGAATCGTGTTTGCCCAAACATCTGGGCATTCCATGTCCCAGACAAGGCAACACCTCAAAGAACAGTCACAGGTGCAGAACTTCATTTATAATCGTTTTTAATATAAAAACCCCTGTGTGTTATAATTCTGCTGCCTAAGAGCCCATTTTTTTTCTGCCTCTTAAAGTGAAGAATGAAAGGAGAAGGCCACCAGACAAAACCACGTTCTCCTCTCACTGGATATATTGCAAAAATAAGGATGGATTCAGGAAAGGGGGCACAACCATTAGCATTTAATCAAAATCCAGGGGAGAGGAGTTCCCTTGTGGTACAGAGGGTTAAGGACCTGGCATTGTCACTGCTGTGGCTCGGGTTGCTGCAGATTTGATCCCTGGCTCAGGAACTTCCACATGCTGGGGGCTGCGGCTGAAAAATCAAAACGAAACAAAACAAAATAAAAATCCAGGGGAGAAAGTGAAGTGTATCTTCATCTAAAACTCGATACAAAGTCGTTTTCTTAGAATCCTACAAGCATAAAAACAGGTGGTGCCTCGTTTTGCACTCAGGGAAGGACTGTGTATAAAGGTTGAAAAATCAGGTAAAAGATACAATGTGATGTCAATTAATTCTAGCCCTGGATCACTGTGAAATTATAAGTTGTTTTATCAAGCGGCACCATAATTACTTTTCAATACAACACTTGGAGGAAAATATTATCATACCTACTGTGTATTTACAGATTGGTGAATGATTAACTAGAAATCGCAGAGTTCCCCCAAGCCGCAGAGTCAGGAAGCAGCAGGGCTGCACTGCCTGCCCCGGGTCCTGATCTAAGCCCTGTTCTCTTCATTCAGGTGCGTAGCTCTGTTACACAGGAAGGTCCCGTCATGGCACAGTGGAAATGAACCCAGCTAGTATCCATGAGGACGTGGGCTCAATCCCTGCCTCGCTCAGTGGGTTAAGGATCCAGTGTTGCTGTGAGCTGTGGTGTAGGTTGCAGAGGCAGCCCGGATCTGGCATTGCTGGGACTGCAGTGTAGGCTGGCAGCAGTAGCTCTGATTTGACCCCTAGCCTGGGAACTTCCATTTGCCACAGGCCCGGTCTTACAAAGCAAAAAAAAAAAAAAAACAAACCAAAAAAAAAAAAGTGGAAACAACAAATAGTGGGTGGGATTGAGAATGATGGGAAAACTCATCTTTGGGTTCCTGTGACACCCAAGATAAACCATCCGGCAGGTGTTAGGCACAGACAAATCTTCACATCTCAAATTGTTCTTGTACTCTATTTTTCTTTTTTTTTTTGTCATTTTAGGGCCGCACCCGTGGCATATGGAGGTTCCCAGGCTAGGGATCTAGTAAGAGCTGTAGCCGCCGGCCTTCACCACAGCCACAGCAACATGGGACCCGAGCCACATCTGCAACCTACACCACAGCTCACGGCAACGCTGAATCTTTAACACACTGAGAGATGCCAGGGATCGAACCTACAACCTCATGGTTCCTAGTTGGATTCATGAACCACTGAGCCACGACGGTAACTCCTCAAATTGTTCTTGAAGACTGCCCCCTGCCTGTCCTCCAGACCCCAGCTCCTCTAATCCTCAGTAGGGTAGAGTTCGTCAAGAATGGCTTTGAAATGAAAATACAGAGAAATGCAGTAACGTACAAGGTCACACCACAAGACCAAAGATGAAACACAACCCTCTGTTTCACAGTTCAGTGCGGTGTTCCCATGTACCATAGGAATGGGCCTGTCAGGGGGCTGTAGGACCTGTCACTTTTCACCCAGCAGGAAACCATCACCCGTTCCCACCCCCAGTGGGTGGCAGGGGATCCCTCCCTTCCAGCATACTGGGAATAGGGCCACAAGTGGCTTTTGCCACCATCAAAAGTCTCAGTCTAGCGCTTGCATTTCATCAGCCTTACCAACTCCATTTCCCCCCACTGTCCCCCAGTCCCTAATCAAATACGACCTTTGTGCCTGACAATTCGGAGATCACAGCAAGGTGAGGAGAGGTGGCCCACTTTCCTCTGATGCAGTAAAAATGACTTTGAATTCCGAATCTCCGCTTCTGAGCCCTACATGGAATGGCTCGGATGGATCGGCAAGAAAGCGGACTATTATTTTAACAAAACATAAAACTCTAGTTTCCTTTCTTGTTTTCTTAAAAATCACTTAAGGGGAATGCGAGGTAAGAGGTAATAGAATGTCCTTTCAAATTAGGCTAAAGCTGGAAATGCTGTTCTCCTGCTAAGACCCTGAAGTGATACATACAGAAAGCAGGAAGTCAAATTTTCCGCGACTGGGACATGGAACAATCCTTTGAGTGTCTGTTTCATAAACGAGAATCATACTTCAGAATTCTGTGGGTACTTATAAAAGAGGCTGCATTCTGAGATGTTTGAGGGGTTTTTTTGTATAACGTGTGGTTATTCAGTCTAGTTCTTTTCTGTTTAAAATTGCAGTTTTACGTGTCATTACATAATGCGATTCCCATCTTATTAGGAAAGCGAGCCCCAAAGTTCTTACATCCTCATAGAATCCAAACAGCCTTCCCATTTTACAGCCTCTGGGGATCAAAATGTGGACAAAAAGTGGTTCTGTGATGACTCCCTGAAGGTGAATTCCAGTTCTAGAAGGAGGAAGAACCCCGATCTGGGATTATAGACATAAGACCAAGAAACCTCCGTTGCTCCGTCCTCCTTTCTCCTTTGCCCCTCTGTGCAGGGGAGAAAATGAACAGCTCTCACTCTCTAAGACCCGCCCGCAAGCCCACTCTCACGCAGAAGGCTTGTCGGGCTTAAGGAAGAGTAGGTGTGGCAGGGCAGACTGATCTGGAAGGGCACCACCGGGCGGGGGGTGGGGGGGGCCGCGGGAGTCAAGGACGACCTTGGAAGTGGACCTGCTTTCCCAGAGACGCGGGTAACGCTCGTCTGCACAGGTGACCGTCTCGTAGGCTTCTGTTTTGTTTCATTGTGTTTCAGCATTTTAATTCTCTCGTTGAGGTGATCCAAATTCTACAGTCTGAAATTGTGGCCGACGGAGAGCCAGGAGATCTAGAGAGGAAGCTCGGAGAACCAGGAAGAAGTACCTCTGGGGCTACCATGGACAGAGGGTCTCTGGAGGAGAACCGGTTGGTGGTTTTATGTTAAATGAACTTTCGCTGCATTTCGGAGATGGAAAGACTCCGTGGCTTTTCCCGCTATTTTCTTCTTGGACCCCTGAGACTTTGAGTGAGTTGTCTCTGTCCTTAACCCGCTGCAGCTGGCCCTATTTGTCGACTTGGTTGTTTATTTTTAAGGATCTGCCATCTGAATCCATTTCTACGGTCAGCTGAATTTCTCCACAATTCCCAGCTCCTACCAGCTACCACAGTGGCTTTTGAAACACTTTTCTGTTTCTAGTAT
Source organism: Catagonus wagneri (assembly GCA_004024745.2). Taxonomy (NCBI): domain Eukaryota; kingdom Metazoa; phylum Chordata; class Mammalia; order Artiodactyla; family Tayassuidae; genus Catagonus; species Catagonus wagneri. Next base: position 21,271,181 of record PVHT020000009.1, on the reverse strand, counting down.
TTGTGTAGTTCAGCTGATACGGCAGAAGACAGAGAATTACCTTCAAGAGGCCACATGTTGATCTTGATTTCTTCTGACAGGGTTTCACAGTGTTTCGGTACTGCCTCTAAAATTTAATAAAACCCCAGTCTTGGCTCTAAGTTGACTTACTAACTGACTCGCTATTGTCTGAGCCAAGATCCTCTGTTAAATGCAATTAAAGTTACTTGATGCCAACAAGACACCTGCTGCATAATCTTCTGCTTTGTGTGGCCTCCCTCCCATCTGCATAGCATATGCGTCCTTTCTAGCAGGCCTGCGCTGAAGCAAGCTCCTCCCCTTTCAAAACTCACTTCTTTAATGGTTCGAAGACCTGGACTTTCCTTGGTGGCCTAGCAGTTAAAGATCCAGCGTGGTTACTGACACGGGTTCAGTCCTTGGCCCTGGAACTTCTACATGTCATGGACATGGAGTAAAAAAAATAAAAATAAAAAGCCCCAAGAAATCCTCTCACTCGAGAGCAAAGACAGACCAAGTCTATTCTGTAGAGTCATTGCAGTTTTTGTCTTTTACTCCTTCTGTGTTTTTGTCCCCAGGGAAATGTGTGTGGTTGATCCATTTCTCCCACAGGCTGCATGCCTGTCACTTGAGTTTTTACCCACTTGGTTCTCTGTATATTCAGATCCTTCCAGCAAAGAAGCACGGCCTCACTTCCGGTGGCAGTTCTTGGAAGCTTCTCAAGTCCTCAGCGCCCCTGTGTATACAGATGAAGGGGAGGAAGAAATGACAAATGGATCTGCCCGGTGGGCCTTAGAGCTTTCATTCGCTTGGTATGTCCATCTGCTGCAAATGCAGGAAGATGTCCTTTGTCCAGCCAACTAAGTAGGTTTTACTTAACCAAGTGCCCAAGACTTGTAAGAATCAGCAGTGTGGGACCGCGAGGTAGGGTCACCTGAAGTCGCACGAGCGCTTCACTGGGACACGCCCCAGGCACGTGAGGGCGCAGTGCAAATGCTCATTCACCTGTAGAGCGTCTGAAGACGAGGGAGCTGAAGTTCCCGAAGGACTGAGCTTCTCCAGACCGTCTCCCTGGACTCTGGGGAGAACCGTCTTCCCCACAGAACTGAGTGAAGCCCAGCAGCTTAGAGAGCCGGCCCCGCCTCCCTTTGGAAAGGAAGCCGTGAACTTGTGTGTGCGGCCCGGGGTCAGCTGTATATATTACATTTGCTTCTCAGTCACGTATGGATGAACACTGGGGCTGCTAAAAAGTTTTGGTTATTGTGAATAGTGCTGCTGTAAACATGGATGTATAAATCTTTCCCACTCTGCTTGCAATGATTCTGAGTATACACCCAGAGCGGGAATTGCTGGATCCTATGGTAAGTCTGCTTCTGATTTTTTTAGGACACGATATGCTGTTCTCCACAGCAACCTTACCATTCTACATCCCCGCCAAGAGTGCACCCCAATTCCAACTATCCCGCACCCTCACCCACACTCGTTAGTTTGTTTCTTTGACAGTAGCCATCCGAAGGGTGTGAAGTGGTCTCTCATTGGGGTTTGGCTGTGCATTTGCCTAAAGACCAGCGACTTCAATCATCATTTCACGTGCTTATTAGACTTTTGTAAATTTTCTTTGGAGAAATGTCTTTACCTGTACTTTACTGTTATTTGAATGAGGCAAAACAGAGAAACTGGAAGTACAGGACAGAAAATCTTACACCAAGTTTAACCAAAGCAAAGGAATTATTCAGCAAAGAAGAGGTGCGGTATTCAAGACAAAGTAGACCTAAAGAGGAGTTCCCTTCATGGCTCAGTGGTTAACAAATCCGACTAAGAACCATGAGGTTGCGGGTTCAATCCCTGGCCTTGCTCAGTGGGTTAAGGATCCGGCGTTGCCACGAGCTGTGGTGTAGGTCGCAGACGCGGCTCGGATCCCATGTTGCTGTGGCTGTGGCGAAGGCCGGCGGCTACAGCTCCTGTTAGACCCCTAGCCTGGGAACCTCCATATGCCGTAGGTGCGGCTCTAGATAAAAGGCAAAAAGACAAAAAAAAAAAAAAGTAGACCTAAAGACAAAAATCATTAACTGAGGAAAAAATATCAACATAATGACAATAGGTAAGTTTCTCCAGGAAAATTCTAAAGATATACATATAAAGTTCAAAAACGTGTGTCTCTACCTCAGAGCTGTAAGACATATAAAGAAGTTATGGCAGAATTACACATAGAAAGTGAAAACTGTACTATGATTGTGGGAGATGATTAAGACAATCTCTTTCAGTAATCGAGACATAAATATATATAGACTAGAAACAGGATATATAATAGTTTAATGTTGTGATAATAGAATATCTTCATTTAAAAAAATGCACAAAACACTTCACCCAAAAACACTGACTGATATTGGAACCTTGATTTTGCTATTTACACCACAAAACAAATTACAGTAAACTCCACAGACTCTTTCATCTAAGAATCAAGTAAAGTAAATTTATTTTTAAAAAGTATCCACGTTGGGAAAATTTCAAAGCAAACTTGTGTAGAAAGCACAATTCAAAAAAGAAAGTATAATTGAAATTAGACTATATCAGAGTTCCTGTTGTGGCCCAGCAGGTTAAGAACCCAACATAGTGTCTGTGAGGATGTGGGTTCGATCCCCAGCCTTGCTCATGGCTGTGGTGTAGATCAGCAGGTATAGCTCTGATTTGACCTCTAGCCTGGAAAATTTCATCTGCTGCAGGTGTGACCCTAAAAATTAAAAAAAAAAAAAAACAGACTATATCTATAAATGAGTGATAGTAAAAATATCACTTCTCAAAAAGGAAAACATGAAAATATTTAGAATTATACTGACACTAGCAAAGAAGATTAATAGAAAATACACAGGATTATTGTTGAACACAAAATGATAAAGAAAAAGCAAAAAGAATAAGCATGAACTAAATAGAAAAATATTGCAAATGCAAGCAGAAATTAATAAAACGAACAGCAAATGCATCCTAGAGAGAGAATCTCAAGAAGATAATTATCTTTAAAAAATATAATAAACTAGAAAAGCATTTGGCAGAACTGGCAAAATAAAAAAAGTTTTTAAAAAGCGTCATTTATAATGTCTTTAATGATAAATTACAAGTTACAGTGTGGAAAATAAACTTGAAAGAAAAACTAAGTAAACAATGCCCTGAGGTGAGGGAACAATTATATTAAAAGTAAGTGAAAAGGAAGCAGAACAACCTGTATAGAAGTAAACCTATTCATATTTAAAATTTTATCAAAAAACTAGAGCCAAATAAAACAAAAACCTCCCCAGGCCCAGTAGTTTCAGCTGAAAATTCTACCAAAATTCAAAGAACAGAAATTCTAGCACTGTGGGAATTGTTTCAAGAACTAAGAATATAAAGGCTGGTCTCAAATCTAGAAAGAGGTTGTTCAAAGCAGAGACAAGGACCTTAGGAGAGAGGAATGATACATACTAACCTCACTGCTGACCGTAGATGTTAAATCACTAGATATTGAGCAAGCTAGATCCAGCGATACATTCAAAAAATAATACAGCATGACCACAGTGGCTTTATACCAGGACCACAAAGACAGTAAACGTCATAAAATCTACTATTGTGATTTAAAATGTAGGTTGAAACTATGAGTTGAAGACACATTATAACTGTATTTAAATTCAAACATATTCAAAATTAAACTTTTCTAAAAAAACTGAAAAGAGCAGAAACTTCCCTTATTGTAATAAGAAGGATTTACTAAAAACTACAATGAATTGTGAAATGACAGAAGGATTTTCTTTAGCATCAGGAATGAGAACAGAATCCCTATACTCTCACCACTTCCATTCCATTTTTTTTTATTATCATTATTCTAGGTGTCCAAGACAACACTATTAAGTGAGAATAAAGTAAATACTAATGATGGAACAGTCGATATGTTTGTGTGCACAGAAAACCCTAGAGAACCTATAGTTAAAAGATTGGAATTAATAAGGAGGCTAGAAGGTTGCTAGATGTAAAATCAGTGTATGAAAACGGATCCTATTCCAATCACCATCAACAAACAGGTGGAAACCTCTAATTATAAAAAGGCCATTTACAAAACAATATATCATGGAGGACTAAATCTAGCAAGAACTGTGCAATAACTTTAAGGGTAAAAATAGGAAATGTGATTAAATGGCATAAAATAAGAGGCAACTAAATGAAGACAGAGAAGATGCCATGGCTTGGAAGGCTCAGATATTGAGGGTTTTATTTTTTAATAAAATGAAAAGAACTGAGAGTGTAACGTTAGCAGTGGGGTAGAAAGACGGCTAGAGCGTGGTCGTGAAGAGAGAAACAGACCCACACACACAGGTATTCAGTACTGACATGTGACAGAGGCAGCTTTGCAAGTCAGTGCAGAAATGCTGGCGTATTTAGTAAGGAGTATGGGAAAAGTTAGCTATCCCCAAAATACACGTACACACTTACATTTAAATACCACATTATACCGTATATAAAAATGAATGCTAGGTGGGATAAAATCTAAAGATGAGAAATAAGACTTTAAACATTTATTAAAGCAATCATACGTATGCCTACATGAAGGTAACTGGCATGGGATGTGTTCATCCATCATAAACCACTAGATATAAGAACTATTTTTTTTTTTTAATGTAGAATAAGCAGCACAGAACTCTGAGCTCCAACAGAAGGAAACGAACAAGCAGTCCCTAGCATCAGTCTCTGCCTCGAGGCAATTTCTAGACTTCGCTTCCTGGGGGAAAGCCAGGCAGGACACAGTGGTCTTACTGACTTGAGGAGACAGGGGTTGTACTTGAAGGAGGCAGAGGTGGCTGGAATTTACTGCTCATCTCAGTGGAGGGGGGAAGTGCCCCCCAGCCTTTGGCTGAATTCTCATCTGCTCATACGAGAGATGCAGCTCCATGAGGCTGGAGAAAGAACTGCCTCCAGATTCAGGACAACTATCAGATAAGCTGAAAAATGCCCACGCAGATGCGCACATCATTCAGTTCCCATCGGCCAGTGTGGCAATATCTCCTCCAATGCCTGGGGCACTAGGGAGTGATCCCAGAAAACCAGTAAGAATTTAGAAGTAGGAGTCCCCTTTGTGGCTCAGCAGTTAATGAACCCGACTAGGACCCATGAGGACATGGGTTCAATCCCTGGGTTAAGGATCCGGCACTGCCGTGAGCTGTGGTGTAGGTCGCAGATGCGGCTCGGATCCCACGTTGCTGTGGCTGTGGTGTAGGCTGGCAGCTACAGCTCTGATTCAGCCCCTAGCCTGGGAACCTCTGTGTGCTGCAGGTACGGCCCTAAAAAGACAAAAGACAAAAAAATTTTAAAAAAAAGAGAACTCAAAATCAGAAAAACACAATGTCTAGAATCCAACCAAAAATTACGAAAAAAGAAGAAGCAGGAGTTCCTGTCATGGCACAGCAATTAATGAATCTGCCTAAGAACCATGAGGTTGCAGGTTTGATTCCTGGCCTTGCTCAGTTGGTTAAGGATCCAGCATTGCCGTGAGCTGTGGTGTAGGTCGCAGACGAGGCTCGGATCCCACGTTGCTGTGGCTGCAGTGTAGGCTGGTGACTACAGCTCCGATTAGACCCCTAGCCTGGGAAACTCCACATGCTGCAGGTGTGGCCCTGAAATGACAAAAGGCAAAAAAAAAAAAAAAAGAAGAAAAAGAAGCATGAGGCCGTGCCTCACCCATTATCAGGAGAAAAATAAATCAATACAAACATACCTACAAATGAGATACTGAGATCACACAGAGACTTCAAAACTGTTTGTAATAGGCTTGGAAAACATGAATATAAGACAATTTCAAGATATAAAGAAGACCCTCTTGTAACTTGTAGAGATTGAAAACATGTTATATTCATGAGAAGTCCCATGTACTCAAAAAAATCCCTCACTTTGAGTGTTGGGAAAATTTCACTGCAGAGTATTATTTTTGTTTTTTAGCTATACCATGTGGAAGCTCCTAGGCCAGGGGTCAAATCCAAACCAGAGCTGTGACCTATGCCACAGCTGCAACAGCATCAGATCCTCAACTCCCTGTGCCGAGCCGCTGAAGAGACACGGCCAGATCTTTCAACCGCTGGGACACAGAGGGAACTCCCACTGGATGGTGACTTAACAAAAAAATTAAATATTGTAAAAAAAAAAACAATGAATTTGAGCATAGTTATAACAACTCTGCAAAATGAAGCATAGAAGAAAAATTGACTGGAAAAAATTGAACTCACTAAAATGTATTTATAACCCGAAATCCATACTCGCAGCACGTTCACGGTCAAACAAGATGACTTTCGCCTTCTTGTTTTAGCCCGTCTCCTGTCTACAAGCTTCCTTTTTATGACCCAGTTCATGTCGTGTTTTTGCATTTTTGTGCTTTTTGTGGGTGATTAACTTTTTAAGGTGTTTAAAATGACAGTCGAGCGTAATGCAGAATTGGTCCTGAGCACAAAGAGGCTGTGATGTGCTTTCTTGTTCGTGAATCAACAACACATATCAAATCAGGTGTTTTTAACAGAAACACAAACAAATTATGTACTGATTGACTGATGAAAATGTAGGCTCGCAGAAACCTAGCTCTGTATTTCTCCTCGGAGCAAGGCTCACTATTCACTAATTCAACATTTACGGCCACTTCATAGAATACAACTATTAAGAATAATGAGAATTGATTGTATTCCTTCTATCAATACAATAGCTACACTTTAAAAGCAGAAATAGTGTAGGACAGAAACTATATTTAGAAGCTACGCCTTCTAATTCCTTCTTAGAATTTCTTCTTTGAGAAATTCCTGGTATTGGACTAATTCCAGCAAATAATAATTATAAACTTTGCATAGAATATTACAAACATTTTTTTAAAAAGTTTATGGCTGCCCTGTGGCATGTGGAAGTCCCCAGGCCAGGGACTGAATCCAAATCTACAGCTGCGACCCGTCCCACAGCTACGGCAACACCAGACCCTTTTAACCCACTGAGCCGGGCTGGGGGTGGCACCCACCCCACCGCAGCAACCTGAGAAGCTACATTCGGATTCTTGACTCGCTGTGCCACAGCGGGAACTCCTAATAAACATTTTTGAATGAATTGGAAAGTGACTAAAAGTTGACATAACTAGAGGAAGTTTGACTTTTGGCTGAGGGAATCCACACTTAGTGAAACCCACATTCCTATATTTCACATCAAATGGAAAAGGGAGAACAAACGTCACTGCAGGGCTGTTGCTGATAGGTGAGCGTATGCTCAGATAACCTGCAGGTGTCTGGGAAAGATTAGCTGGAGTCTGGTCCACGGAAAGAGATTTGTAATACGATGCAAATCAAAATAGGGAATCTTTAAAACATGGCTGAGATTAAGTACATTGTACGTAGAAAAGCTAAACTCCTGGCCTCGTAGAGTTTTAAAGTTTTAGCCAATTCCTTGAAAAGCTTTAGAAGAGTTAATGAAGTAACGGGGACAAGCCAAGATCAGAGCAATAGGGAATAATCGCCAGTACTAGTAACACTAGTAATCACTAGTTTTAATAACTAATAGTCATTAAAACTCAGAGGATCAGACCCACACGCTGGCTTTTTGGTTTCTGTGTTTTGACAGACTTCCTGTAATGAGGGAGCTGTCTGCACAGAGCGTCTTGATTTCAGCAAGGCATTTTGCACTCTGCAGATTTAAAAAGAAAAGGCGAAAAAAAAGAGTGAAGCAGGTATAAATTTAAGTCTGTGTGTACCTGGGGAGACTGTTTGGAATGCTGCGCTATTACCTGGTGGATGAAAGGCAATTCCAGCGTGTTCTCGTTATTGCTGCAGAATGTGCATTAAGTGTCATCCCAAAGTGCATATGGGGAGTGCGAGAGTACACGGGGAAGACGTTTTATTTTTATTTTTTTATTTTGTGTGTGTGTGTTTTTAGGGCTGCACCCGCGGCATATGGAGGTTCCCAGGCTAGGGGTCAAACTGGAGCTGTAGCCCCTGGCCTATGCCACAGTCATAGCAATGCGGGACCCAAGCCGAGTCTGCAACCTACACCACAGCCACAGCAATGCTGGATCCTTGAGAGAGGCCAGGGTTTGAACCTGTGTCCTCATGGATCCTAGTCGGTTTTGTTAACCACTGAGCCACAGCAGGATTTCCTGGGAGAGATATTTTAAATGCATTTGGTCACAGCTGCTTTTGAGTGGAAGAAGTGATCATCACTAAACAATACGTGTGAGTTCCCGTTGTGGCTCAGCGGAAATGAATCCTACTAGGAACCTTGAGGTTGAGGGTTCCATCCCTGGCCTCGCTCAGTGGGTTAAGGATCTGGCATTGCTGTGAGCTGTGGTGTAGGTCACAGATGCGGCTCAGATCCTGCATTGCTGTGGCTGTGGTGTAGGCTGGCAGCTCTGGCTCTGATTCGACCCCTAGCCTGGGAACCTCCACATGCTGCAGGTGTAGCCCTAAAAACATAAACAAACAAAGAAAACAACAACAACAACAACAAAACTCACAATGTGCGTATTCCTTGCCCATTTATTTTTGTCTTTGAAACAGCATTTCTGTTTTTAAAGCAACATTTCCACAGGAAACCTAAACTTCTGCACATGTGCAATGTGAGGCTCATTCTCTGTCTGCAGTGTTTAGTTTTGAGATTAACTATGAAAAGTTGGACTTGCGGAATGAGGGGTTGCGTGGGATCCCCGCAGCTGACCTCTTAGCTCTGATCACAAGACCAGCGGGCGAGCCCGGCCTTATGTCCTTTTTGTATGACAATATGGATGCATGTGGCTCCCCGTATACTTGGAAGAATAAGAAAGTCAGAATAAAGGCTAACGTCAGGTTACAGGATATTCGTAGAGTCCACTGGATCTGATGCCACGCACACGGAGGATGCCAAGTTCAAGGAAAAGTGTCCCCCCCAGCCCTGGAGGTGGGCTCTAAGAAGTTTCCTCCACTCTGTTGTCTTCATTTCCCAGAAATAGCTGCTGGGTCTTGCAATCCAAGGAAAGCAGATGGGACCGTGCTGTGTACAGGCTGACTTCTCTCCAAGGCTACCACCGCTCACAGCCTAACTCTGTCACTGGCTTCCTGATTTCCCACTTGCACATTCAATTCTTGAGTTAAAGCGCAGCATCCAACTCTAATAGTCTGAGTTTCTGCTGCTGCTTCAGATGTTCTAATACTGCCAGCAAAAAGCTGGAGAATCTCAAACACAAGGCTAGAGAAATGAATGCTTAACATTTCTAAAGGGCACCTGTAATAGTCCTAAAGATAATACAGCTGTATTTTAGAAAATTTGTGAATTCTAGAAAAATCCTTGTGATGATAAAATTATTTGGCATTTGTTAGGCACTCATTATAATCTAGGAACCAAAAACTTGGTTTCCTTTATTTACTTGTTTCTCTCCCAAGCCTCACGAAATAAGTAAAATCCTCTTAGCTATGTTATAGAGATAAGTAAATTTAAGATTAGAGACAATAATTATTTATACAGCTGTAATATGATTGCTCAGCTGTTAAATGGATTCGATATCAGACCAAGGTATAAAGAACATTTTTTTTTTTTACCATTGTATTAATCTATTAAGGATTAAGTGCTCCTTTTTTTCATCTTTCTGTCTTTGAATAGATTTATATTCTAAATGAGATTATGCTGCATATATTGAATTGGTTAGCTGGCATTGCTAATAATACTGAGTACAGTTCCATGTCATAAATTAATCTTATACAATATTGTTTTCAATAGACTCATAGCATTCCATTGAGTAGGATGTTGTGAAATGTATTAGAGTTTGTCATCTACAAACGTATCACAAATTATTCTAAAAACTGGGATGCTTAAAACAATAAGCATTTACTATCTCATGGCTTCTGGGAATCTGGGAGCCATGTAGCTGAGCAGTTCTGGCTCACCAGCTCCACAAGGAAGCTGGAGGATCCAGTTATCATCTTGTGGTTAAGACGGTAGGTGGTGCCGTGGTCAGCTGAAGGCTTGACCGAGGCAGGAGGAGCTGTTTCTAAGACAGCTTCCTCACATGGCTGTTGGCTGAAGGCCCTAATTCCTCACGGTGTGGACCTCTCCTCATAACAGGGCAGGAGGCTTCGTGCAAAGAGAGACCTAAAGTAGAGAAAGCGAGGAGGAAGTCTCGTGACTTTGGCGATGGAAACTCCGAAGTCAAAGCGACCACTTCCTGTTTACATACCGAGCTTGAGGGACTCGGGGGGCCCATCACACACTCAAGAGAAAGAGAACTAGATCCCGGTCTCATAAGAAAAAGCACTGGAGAGGCTGTGGGAAGACTTTCAAACCATGACATGAAATAACTCTATTTCTGTGTTTTCTAATTGATGTCTAATTGCCTCCACCGTTAAGAATGTTGTTACACATAGCTTTATGCATCAATCTATGAGATTTTTATCATAATTATCTTAGAATAATACATGTGTGAGATGATTGGCATAACGGGTATAAACATCATTGAGATTTGGGGTCCATATTGCCTTATAGAAGGAGGGCAGCACTTGAGCCTCTGTGGCAGGTTGTGTTTTCCAAAGATGCCAACAAAACCCCTCATTCTACATATTATTCATATGGGACGATGTTAACAATATTCATATTGAGTAGTAGGGTCTCTGTCTTAGTCCCATGACCCTTGAACCTGGGTGAAACTATGTGACTGTCTCAACCAATAGCATATGGCAGAAATGGCACCGTATAAATTCTGAGTGGGTATAAAAACGCCATACACTTCTGCTTGGTCCTCCTGGAGCGCATGCTATGGGGACCAGCCACCAGGCTGCAAGGACGACAACTGTCCTCAAGGAGGGACCTCGGGTTAAGGATGTCAGCCCAATCAGAGGTCTTGGTCACCAGCCAATATCAACCACTGCATAGACAGTGAATGAGTCTTCTGATAATTTCAGACACAGACGCCCCAGGTTTCAAGATGCCCCAGCTGACATTGCATAGAGCAGAGATGAGCTGCCTGTTGAATGTGGTCCAAATTGGAGAATCATGAGCAAAATAAGGGGCTGGTAATTCCATTCCAATGTATTGACCCAAGAAAAATGAAAATCTGTGTCAGTGAAAGACTTGTATAAGAAAACTTGAAAAAAATCCATATGTGCATTAACAGAAAAACAGATCAACTCATAAAATGGAGCTGCAGTGACAAAAAAGAACACATAACTTACAAGAATGGATGAATATTGATGCCTCTCAGCAAAGAGTACATACGGCACGGGTTCATTGCATAAAACTCTAATACGGTCTGCTAGAGGACAGAGGGAATGAAAAATGCCCACTGAACTAGACAGTATCTTGAGACTGAAAAAATGAGGAAGGCAGCTCCAGAAAATCAGTGAATCATTTGATTACAGGGTAACTTACTTACAGGGTGGGATCAAGTAGATGGCAATCTGGAAGCATCCATGACAGCACTTGGCACCGCAGAGGGGCCACTGGGTCAAATTTGTAGTTAACCTAGGGCGTGGGGTTCCATGCTTGGTAATAGGATATGCATTCCTAAGATTTGTGAAAGGTAACTATTCTCATTCACCTTCTGTAGTTTGCTGGGTTCCAGGACTATGTCATCAAATTCTTCATCATTGTTTGCGGACTAACAGCATGGAGGCCACCTGGGCCTAACAATCTTTAAATAACACCTATGAATAAAGCCCTTGATGACAGGGAATAGATTTACGGCACAATGCAGCCCTAGGTAGGGTCAGTGGAGGGTCAGGAGGAACTGCGCAGGTCCGAGATGGTATCAGTTATGCTAACAGCATGCAGAGTAAAAACTAAGATTGTGACTATTGGGCCAGTTGAGAGGGAGGTTGATTGAAAGGGGAATGGTGGAATTTTCTGGTAGGATGGAGATACTGCATATCTTGATTTGGGTATGGTGACACAGTCGTGTACAGCTGTCATCATTCATAAGCTAAACACTTAAAATCTGTGTATTTTATTGCATAGTAATTATATCTCCATTTTTTAAAACCTGTAACCATCTTCTAAAATAACTTTGCCCTCTCATTCCAACCATGCCCATTTAATAGCATCGTGGAAGACCCTTGCCATTAAACTGCTAGAGGATGGAAAGTCAGAAGCCATGTTTACTGAAGGCCATTTCCTGTGATGGCGGTTTCATCACTGCAACTTGGGGACAGAAGGTGACAACAAGTAAAGCTTACTAGCTGGTGACAAATGGGGTCTAAAGATAAGAACTCAAGCCTTGGAAGTTCTAGGAGATGAAGATTAAATTGAGCACTCCCGATACTAATGTTCCCACACGAGTTTATTCAGAGGAAATTAGCACGAGCATTGGACTCATTCTTGAACAACCATTGCTTCTGAAAAAGAAATAATTTTGGTAGAAGAAGGGTTATATTAACATAATTATTACTTGCACTGAGGGCCCTGAAACACAGTCCTAATTAATAAAAAAAATAATAAAATCTTAGTTATGTAACGGTGCTCTGGTGTCTGGTGGGGAGTTTATATTCAGCCCTGAGTCCAGGTAAGAATCTTGAGTGGAAAGGAATCCCGCGGTCTATCGTCTTCATCTTTGAACATTAGGGATAATGAAGACAAGGTTTTGCAGAGAGGCAAGCTGTCACGTCGCCTGGTAAAGTGGGGACACGTTTGCGTCCGCTCCCAGGAGAGGCTGAGCAAAAGCCACATCCATCTCCCTGTGCTCTGTCAGATTTAGAAACAGGACCCTCTGTTCTCGGTATCTCAGAGTGGGACTGTGGACAAGACACCAAAGGGGACACTGAAGAGCTGCCAATGGTTCCTGTGAACGCTTTCATTTTATCCGGGATGTGTTGGTAACTCAGGGGAGCTGGTCAGGGCACCAATGAGAGAGAAAGCCCTTCGCCTGGGTTTACCCACAGACACGCTTTCAAAGTCAGACGTGCGGTGAACCCAAGAGGGAGAAGGGAGCTTAAGAGCTGCTCTTCATATTAAATTATAATTAGAAAGGAAGCACACATCCCTAATGTCCAACAACAGGTCTCTGATCGAGCCCCGGACCGCTCTGTGTGTCACTGCTGATGGATGGGTCTCCAGAGAAGGGACGTTGGCAGCGCCACTTCACTCGGCTCTCGGCTTTATTGCCATGCTCTGCAGCATAAAAGGCCTCAAACAAATAGATTTTTAAATTGTATTACCTAATTTCACTGCACTAGCTTTTACAAAATAAAAAGCCGTCTTCAGATACACACACAGGGAGACACCAGCTGCGGCTCAGTGGCCACCAGTCCAGAAAGCAGACGGTCCGGTCAGCTGACTCCCCAGCAGTGCTCAGGGGACAATGGAGGGCCCCCAGTGGATGTGACCACCCTACATCCACGCCCGGCGAGGACACAGATTCCCGACTTCTGCTTCTGACCCACATGGACTCAATCACAGGGGCTAAATACACCTTTTCCCTTGGGACAGTGAAAAAGTGGATACACTATAAGAAATGATGATTTTTCAAGACACTAGAAGTCAGCCATCCTTGGAAGGGAGGAAGGGGGTGAGGCAAGCCTTGCAGCGGGCACAGCTTCCTACCTGGGAGAGAAACAGATGGAGCAAGGACTGGAGACCAAGGTCATCAGAGCGCGGGAAAGGAGGGAGCAGACTGCGTGGACAGACCTGAAGATGGCCCCTTCCAGTCCTCGGCTGCGTGCTGACCAGCTCGTGGCCGGAGGAACTGCCAAGGCCAGGAAAGGACCATCCAAGAGGATTAGAGAACAGGGCCCCTGCTCAGAGGGGGCTGGGCGCTGCCTTTTCCCACTGGCTGGACCGGAGAAGCCCCTGGTTCCCAGGACCCCAGGCAGAACACTCAAGACGCTCCCGCCTCTGAGGAAGAGATGTCTTTCCTGACCCGAGCGCCTCTCCATCCTGCCTGAGCCACCTGAAGAGCGAGACCCAGAAGGATCAAGCTTTTTGCAAGTGGCTTAACTGTGCCTCAGGACAAAGCTCAAGAATGCTCGTAGGGACACTAAAATATCTAGGAGCCAGCAAGATCAGAATCAAAATGCACGTCATCTAGAAAAGATTACCAGGCATGCAGTGAATCAGGAAATACCACCTTGTTGGAAAATAAGAGAAAAAATACATAAATCTGCTTGAGGATTGTAATCTCCCTCTCTCTCAATAATTGATAAGATGACAGAAAATCAGTTAGGTTGTAAAAGATTTAAACAATACCATCTACCAACTTGACCTCACTGGCATTTATAGAAAAAACCATTGAGTAAACAGCAGAAAGCATGCTCTTTTCAAGTGCCCACAAACTTTTTACCGAGCTAGACTATATTCAATGCCATAAAAGTCTCAATAAATTTAAAAGAAATTTCTGCAAAATACGCTCCCTGTCCAAAATGAATTAAATTAGAAATCAAAAGCAGACATAAAATCTGAAAAATCTAGAGGTATTTGGAAAGTGAATAATATCTATGCATTAAAGAAAACATCCAAAAGAAAATCATAGGACATTCTGAACCTGTTTAAAATGACAACACTGTATAAAAAAATTAATGGAATGCTGCCAAAGCAGTATTTGGGGGAGAATATATTTAGTTCTATCTGTCAATATTGGGGGGAAAGCCTCAAATAAATGACTTAAGTTTCCGATTTGAGGAACTAGAAAAAGAAGAGCAAATGGAATTCAAAGTAGAAGAAAAGGTAAGAAAAAAGATCAGAACAAAAATCAAAGAAATTGAAAAATTTTAAAAAGAGGAAATCAATTAAATCAATAAATGGTTCTTTGAGAATATCAGTGAAACTGATTAACCAGTACCCAGGCTAATTAAAGACTGAGAAGATATATTTTAGTAACATGAGAAATGAAGAGGGCAGCACCACCGCTGGTCATACAGGGGTGCAGTGGATGACTTCGGGTCAATGCATTTTTAAACTTGGGTGAAATGGACAAATTACTTGCAAAACACAATCTATCAGAGCTCAACTCAAAAGGCATAGGTAGGTAGTCTGAAAAGCTCTGTATACCCATTAAAGTTTTATTTTGTTATAGATTCTTCAACAAAGAAAATTCTAGGCCTGGATGAACGGTTTTATTGGTGAATTCCCCCAAAAATGTAGGAAAGTAGTAGCACTAATTCCATATAAACTCTTCCAGAAAATTGAAAATGAGAAGGTAGTTTCCAGTTCAATTTATGAATCCAGCATCACCCTGATACAAAAGCCAGACAAAGACATCATAAGAAAAGAAAACTGCAGACCAGTAATCCCTCATGAACATAGATGCAACAATCTAAACAGAATTTTAGCAAGTAGAATCCAACCAACTTGACCATAAAAATTTGTTGTGACTAGGTTGAGTTTATATCATGAATGCAAAATTGGTTTGACATTCAAAAATTAATCAATAGAATTCACTGTATTAACAAACTAAAGAGTCCGTCATGTAATAATCTGAATTAATACAGGAAAACCTTTGACAAAATCCAGCAACCTTCCTAAAAAAACTCTCAACGCAGTAGGAATCAGAAGAAACTTCCTCAAACTGATGACATCACCTATGAAAAAAACATAACTAATGTCATCCTTAATGGTTTTTACTGACCGATTCCTTCCAAAGATCATGAACACGACAAAGCTATCACTCTCACCACTTTAATTTAAAATTATACTGGAGGTTCTAGCAAGTTCAATTAGGCAAGGAAAAAAAAATCCATACATTATAAATGACATGATTATCAATGTAGAAGATCTAAAACATCAAAAAACAACTACTGGAACCTGTGAGTAGGTTAACAGGTCTGCAGTGTACAAATCAATATACTAAAATCAGCTGTGGTTTTATATATTTACAACACATAATTGACAATCGAAGCAACAATACCATTGCCAGTAGCACCAAAACTTTTAATAACTAGAAATAAATCTGTCCAAAGATATGAAAGACTTGCACACCGAAAATAACAACACACTGCTGAGCAAAATTAGAGAACTAAGCAAATGAAGAGCTACACGGTGCGCAAGGGTCAGAGAGCTCAATACCGTTAAATGAAATTTGCCTGAAGCTGAACCAAAGCGACCCTAATCAAAATCCTAGCTAACTCACTTCTTCGTAGAAATTAACAAACTGATTCTAAAACTCATATGGAAAAGCAAATGACTAGAAGTAGAGAAAACAACTTCAAAAAATCGGGAGAATTAGTGCTATCTTATTTCATGACTTATTCTAAAGCTACAGTAACCAAGGAAGTGCAGTATTGTATATAATATATATACAATGCCAAATACACCGATCTATGGCATAAAATAGAAGAAATAGACACACACACACACACAATTGATTTGAAAATGGTGCAAAGGCAATTCAATGGTTAAAGAATAATTGTTTTAAGTAATGGCAGAATATTTGGATATCCGTATGCTAAAAAAAAAAAGAAAAGAAAAGAAATTCAAACTATGCCTTGCACTGCATATAGAAATGGGCCCCAAATGGACCACACACCTAAATGTAAAACCTAAAACTCAAACGCTTCTAGAGGACAATGTAGGATAAATTTTGTAACCTCGAATTAGGCAAGGATTTCTCTAATAGAATGTCAAAAGGACAATCCATAGAGAAACTAGCGATGAGTTGAATTTCATCAAAATTAAAATATTTGCTCTTGGAAACACTGTTAAGAGAATGAAGAGAGAAGTGATAGACTGGGAGAAATTACCCTCAAATCATACGCTTTAAAAAAGACTTGAGGAGTTCCTACTGTGGCTCAGCGGGTTAAGAATCCATCAGTGCCCATGAGGACGCAGGTTTGATCCCTAGCCTCACTCAGTGGCTTAGGGATCTGGCGTTGCCACAAACTGCTGTGTAGGTCGAAGGTGTGGCTCAGATCTGTCATTGCTGTAGCTGTGGTATAGACCAGCAGCTGCAGCTCTGATTCGACCCCTAGCCTGAGAACTTCCATATGCCACAGGTGAGGAAAAAAAAAAAAAAAAGGAAGAAACTAAAAAAAAAAAAAAAAAAAAGACTAGCACCAGGATTTATCAGGAACACTCAAAACTGATGATGTGTCTTAGTCTCTCCAGGCTGCTATAAACACACACACAGACTGGGTGGCTTATAAACAACGGAAATTTATTTCTTGAAGTTCTGGAGGCTGGACATCCAAGATGTCCACCTGCACAGTCAGGTGAGGGACCTCGTCCAAGTGGCAGACTTCCCATTGCATTCTCATGCAGCAAAGCACTAGGGTCTCTCTGGAGCGTCTTTCATCACAGCACTAATCCCATCCACCTCCTGATTTTAATCGTCCCTAAAATCTCTACCCACTAATTCACCTTTGGGGCCTGAACCTCAGTTCATGAATTTTTTTTTTTTTTTGCTTTTTTTAGGGCCGAATCTGGAAGTTCCCAGGCTAGGGGTCAAATGGGAGCTATAGCCACTGGTCTACACCACAGCCACAGCAACACCAGATCCAAGGCATCTGCAGCCTACACCACAGCTCACGGCAATGCCGGATCCTTAACCCACGGAGCGAGGCCAGGAATCAAACCCGCAACCTCATGGTTATTACTCAGATTTATTCCCACTTCCAGCTCATGAATTTTGATGAGATGAAAACATCCAGACCTCAGCAATAACCACGTACACAAGCTCATTAAAAACTGGCGAAAGATGCGCACAGCCACCTGATCAGATACTTCACTCAAGAAGATACATTGATGGCAAATAAGCACCTGCAAAGATGCCCAGCATCATTACTCATTAAGGGGATGCAAATGAAAACACAAGGAGATGCTGCTAACAAGATGCCTAAAATTTTAAAAACTGACAATATCAAAAGATGGAGGGTATGTAATGGAATTGGAATTTCCACACAGTGCCATTGGAAATGCAAAAAACAGTCTGGAAAATACTTGGAAGTTTCTTAAAGAATTAAACTGACACCTCTCACATAATCCAATCAATTCACTCCTAAGAAATTCCCCACACACACAAAAAATGAAAGCTTAAGTGAACAACAAAATTAGCGCAACTGATGTTTATTTTAGAGTAATATTTTTGTCAAGAAAATTATTCTGTACACATCTCATGCACCTGCTTCTTTCTCTCTGCCTGAAACACTCTTCATCCGCCTGTCTGCATTGTTCCTTCTCCCACATTCTCCAAAATTCCAAAAAAATATCACCTTCTTTTTGAAGCCGTTCCTGAAACAACTAACTGAAAATGAATCTCATGCCTTCACACATTACACAGCTATTATTATACGCGATTACGTAAAAACACAGTTGCCTACCTTTATAGTTCTTACCTTTTCCTGGAGGACGACAGACCATAACAAAATAAATGTTTGCTGAATGGAATAAGTAACCTAATCACATGTGAAGGTGCAAAGTTGTGCAAAACATTTGAATTTATCAAGAAGCCCTTTTAAAAGAGGGATATATGTCTGATACTGTTAATTAATGACTTTGCTCGAAGTAGGTTTGCCGTGGAGCACTGACCCATGATGATGAAAAGGATTATAAGCCCTAAGTATGTAATCATGCGTACACAGGAATACGTCCAAAAACGTTTGATCAACGGCGGCGCGTGATCACAGATGTCTGCAGACCACTAACCTGTCTAGGTCAAGGCCAATTACGGGACTAAGGGAGTGATGACAGCCCCTCCCTATTGCAGGGAGGTAGGGATCGGCTGGCTTTAATGATGGCTGGGAACACGGCCTGAAAGCTGACTGGGCTGACTTACTCTAACGTGTTTGTTTCTGTTCACACATTTTGTTTGACACTCTTCCTACGAGACGGGGAAGGAAGAGGGAAGAAGAGCACCGTCGATTTTTTAAAAGCATCATTTCAGTGGCCCTGGTGGTCCTCCCTCCCCGCGAAGGCTTTGCTTCCCCAGCCACCTCTGAGCCGCAGAAACAAAAATAGCCGTGCACACAACGTCTGGCTGAGTGCCTTGGCATGGGTTTTTTTTTATTCCATACGTCCCGCACAGCCTGTTGCAGTGACTACACAATGCAGCACGTGGCCTGGGGAGACACGGGGCAGAGCGGGCCCCGGGGCGGGGGGGGGGCTTGGCCTCGCCGACGACTACAGACGAGCCTGTGCCACCTGCTCATACATTTGCTGCCAGTAAAGGCGAAAACATGCTTGAATCAAGGGCTCTTTTTTCTTCCTGGGTTTATTGATTTTTCATATTGCAATACGGTAGCTAACTGCAGGAATAAGTTTACCTCTTTGCTTTTATAGTAAGATAGAGGAGAAAAACAATTTTCTTTTGATATCAGTGACTTGGCAGACACAAGTTCAAGGGAGCCTTTGTCCTTTCAGTTTGCAGAAAATTAGTTTTGCAGACACGTACATACACATATACACACATACACATACACCCACACACACGTGCACACACACATACATGCACACATGTGCACACACACATACATGCACACACACGTGCACACACACATACACCCACACACACGTGCACACACACATACATGCACACGTGCACACACACGCTCACTCACACATAGACAGATTGACAGCAGCACAGAAGTCATCACATTTCCCCCTGAATTACAGTTGAAGGGAGTATTGAGGTTATGGTCACATTAAGCAATGTCATTTCTTCCTAAATCAATGCTTCTTCATTTGGAGGCGAGGGGTTGCAGACCGCTCTGAGTATCTGAGAAAGTTAGGGAATGTCTCTGGGGGATGGGGGGTAAGGTGGGAAACATGGAATATTTTTCATGCAATTTTCAGGAACATATGGCCCCTCAGGAGAAACCTCTGCTCCAGACCTGAAAGGCAGTGCACGCTCGCAGTGGCCTTATTTATAATTCAGTAGCAGAGACTGGAGCGGGAAATCAACCTTCATCTTAGAAACAAAGAGAAAGGGCTGCCGCATTCACCCCGAAACTCCCCGAGGCCAAAAGCCTTCTCTTTGGTTTCAGCTCCATTTCCGCGCAGCCCGCAGGTGTAACTCCCTGCCCAAAGCCAGTCCCTGCAAACGAAAGGGCCTGGCAGTGCTTTGACGAACCTCCCGAGTGGCTTTTTAATGTGGGAATGATTCTAACCTGGAGCCCAGCCAGGAGGAAATCCCAGTGGGTGACTGTTCACAGCGGCCAGCCCACCTCTTCATCACTGCGGTCCCCAGACCCACCACCCATCCCACCCCTCTTCCCGGGGTGGCTTGGCTCGCAGGGACAATCCCGGGCAGAAAGCGCTTTGTCACTCCACGGATGCTCGGCAGGCTTCGCTCTCCCAGCAAAGTCTGAAAAGGAGAATGCAGAAGGGTTTAGGACGAGACCGCCCACTGTTGAAATGTGTGGCCCAGGGAGGCGTGTGCAGAAAACAGAGGCCCTTCAGTGTCCCCTGCTCCCACATCACATGCTGGGTTGTCACACATTTTATTGCTCAAGGGCAGACTCAAGAACGTAAAAGTACTGAATTCCCATTGTGGCTCAGTGGTCATGAACCCAGCTAGTATCCATGAGGACACAGGTTCGATCCCTGGCCTCGCTCAGTGGGTTAAGGATCTGGCGTGGCCATGAGCTGCGGTGTAGGTCGCAGACAGGGCTCAGATCTGGTGTTGCTGTGGCTGTGGTGTAGGCCGGCAGCTGCAGCTCAGATTCGACCCCTGGCCGGGGAGCTTCCATATGCCGCAGGTGTGTCCCTAAAAAGACGTTAAAAAATAAAATAAAATGACAAAATAATCATAATGCATCTATGCGGTGGGATTCCTCCTGGGTACTACAATGACAGGAAGAATTTGTAATCCTAAAACAGATCCATCAGTAAACGCCCATGAGAAGCGTGAAATCCTAAACGGGCACAGACAAATGTGTAGGTGATGCCTCCGCTGTGACAGACACTGCTAGAAGGCCACTCATCCTGTGGCCCGGGGCACCCCACTGCCTGTGGGCAGGTTGGAGAAGGTGCTGTTGATGGAGTTAGGGAATAGCCAGGCTAGGGAAGCACAGTCTGTTGTTACCCGTGGAAAATTCTGAAGGTCAAGGAAAGCAGGAAAATATTTCAGCGGGAACTAGAAATTGATTAAGTTGCTATGTCTGAATTGCCTCTCCTTCTAACAATTCAAGAAAACTAATTTCAGATTAAAAGAAGTTTGGGGAAAGGAGAAGGACCATACCCCAAATAAATTTATTGTTTTTATATTTTGGCCACACCTGCAGCGCACGGAAGTTCCTGGGCCGGGAATGGAACCCGCATCGCAGCTGTAACCAGAGCCACAGCACCGACAACACCACATCCTTAGTGCACCGAGCCACCAGGAACTCCCCCAGTTATTTTTTAGATAAATTTTTTTGGAGTATCGTTAGCTTACAACGTTGTGCTAGTTTCAGGTGTACATCAAAGTATTTAAGATACATCTCCACTCTTTTTCAGATTCTTTTCCCATATGGGTTATTACACAGTATTGAGTAGATTTCTCTGTGCTGTACGGTCGGTCCTTGTTACCTCTTTTATATATAGCAGTGTAAATGCATCAAGTCCACCCTCTTAATTTATCCCCCCACCTCTATGTTTCCCCTTTGTAACCAGAAATTTGATTTCAAAATCTTTGATTCTGTTTCTGTTTGTAAGTTCTTTTGTATCATTTTTATTCGATTCCACAGATTAGTGCTGTCATATGATATTTTTCTTTCTCTGTCTGACTTAACTATACTCAGTATGATAACTTCTATGTCCATCCATGTTGCTGCAAAAGATCTTTTTTCCTGTCTTTTTTATGGCTGAGTAATTTTCCATTGTATCTATGGAATGGACAACATGTTTTTTATCTATTCCTCTGTCGATGGACATTTCGGCTACTTCCATATCTTATCTATTGTAAAGAGTGATGCAATGAACACTGGGGTGCATGGTGCATGTATCTTTTTGAATCATGCTTTTCTCCAGCTAGATGCCCAGGAGTGGATTGCTGGATCATATAGTAGTTCTATATTTAGTTTTCTGAGGAACCTCATGCAGTTCTCCATAGTGGTGGTATCAGCTTACATTCCCAGCAACAGTGCAGGAGGGTTCCCCTTTCTCCACACCTTCTCCAGCATTTATTGTTTGCAGACTTTTTGATGATGGCCATCTGACAAGTGTGAGGTGGTACCTCACTGTAGTTTGGTTTAAAGTTTTCTAATAATTAGTGATGCTAAGCATCTTTTCATGGGCTTTTCGTCCATCTGTCTGTCTTCTTCGGAGAAATGTCTGTTTAGATCTTCTGACTATTTTAAAATTTTTTTTTCAGTGTAAAGCTGAATGAGATGTTTGTGTATTTTGGAGATTAAACCCTTGTTGGTAGCTTCTTTTGCAAAGAGCCTCTCCCATTCTGTGGGTTGTCTTTTTGTTTTGTTTATGGTGTGCTTTGCTGTGCAGAAGTTTTTAAGCTTAGTTAGGCCCAATTTGTTTATTTTTGTCTTTATTTTAACTGCTCTAGGCGGTGTGTCAAAAAAGATATCCCTGCAATTTATGTCAAAGAATGTTCTGCCTATGTTTTCCTCTAAGAGTTTCATAGTATCCAGGATTATGTTTAGGTATGTAACCCATTTTGAGTTTATTTTTGTGCATGGTGCTAGAGGGTGTTCTAACTTCATCCTTTTCCATGTGGCTGTCCAGTTTTGCCAGCACCACGTATTGAAGGGGCTGTCTTTTCTCCACTGTATATTCTTGCCTCCTTTGCTGTAGATTAATTGACCATAGACGCTTTGGTTTATTTCTGGGCTTTCTATGCTATTCCATTGATCTATATTCCTGTTTTTTTGTCAGTCCTACACTGTTTTGATGACTGTAGCTTTTTAGTAAAGTCTGAAGTCTGGGAGCCTGATGCCTCCAGCTCTGTTTTTCTTTCTCAAGGTTGTTTTGGCTATTTGAGGTCTTTTGTGTTGCCATACAAATTTTAAAATTTTTTCTTCCAGTTCTGTGAAAAATGCCATTGGTAGTTTGATAGAGATTGTACTAGATTCAGTACAAAAAATTTTAAAATTTGTATTGCTTTGGGTAGTGTTCTTATTTTGACAATATTGAGTCTTCCAATCCAAGAGCATGGCGTATTTTTCCACCAGTTTATCATCCTTGATTTCCTTCATCAGTGTCTTAGAGTTTTCAGAGTACAGGTCTTTTGCTTCTTCGAGTAAGTTTATTCCTAGGTATTTTATTCTCTTTGATGCCATATGGTAAATGGGATTGTTTCCTTAATTTCTCTTTCTGATATTTCATTGTTAGTGAACAGAAAAGAAAAGATTTCTGTGAATTAATTCTATATCCTACAACTTTTACCAGATTCAGCGATGTGCTCCAGTAGTTTCTGGTAGTATCTTTAGGATTTAGGATACCATGTATAGTATCATATCATCTGCGAACAATAACAGTTTTACTTTTTTTTTTTCCATTTTGGATTCCTTTTATTTCTTTTTCTTCTCTAATTGCTATGGCTAGGACCAAAGTTATTTTTAAAAGAAGAAAAGAGAGGGAAAGAGAGATTATACCCACCTCTTGATAAAACCACTTCTGGGCGTGACAGCCTCACTCAGGTACACCTGCTCCCTCTCTTGTCTGCTTCTGGCCCAGAAGAGTTGCAGTGACTATGCTGAAGGACCCCTGGGCATGAACTCAGAACAACCAGGGTGTGGAAGAGTGAGCTGAGCGGTTCCCAGCCACAAGGCTCTGCCAAAAAGTAATGGCTTGTTTCTTTGTGCTGTGAGTGTGTGCGTGTGTGTGCATGCGTGCGTGTGTGTGCGTGTGTGCGTGTGTGTGTGCGCGCGCACATGCAGCCAAGTCGCCCTCAAGGTAAAGGATGGAGGGGGATTCTCTAAGTAAATGAAGAGTGTGAGCAGCCTCATCTCCACAGCCACAATGTGGACATTTGATGGGAAGGAAGGGATGGCCAGAACCTTAGACGTCAAAGCCAAAGAGGCGAGATGCATGGTGACCCCCAGACTGCGCCAGTGCTGAATGGCCTTGGGCAAAGGGCTCCGTTTTTCTGTGCCTCGGTGCCCTCACCTGGACGTGACCATCATGGCTGGACATGCCTCTGGGCTTTGTCGCTAAAAGGGCCGGCACAAACTGCAGTTCACCTGCAGCAGGACGCTGGGGGAGGACTCCTCTGTTCTGCTGGCGTCCTACAGAGCTGTGCTGTCTGGGGACACTTGGAGGGACCAGGGCACCATGCCCCCACTGGGGGAGCTGTGACCTATTACTCCCAAGGACGACATTCCTGCAGGAAGCTGAGCGTGACCACAGCCCCTCCTGCTGGGAGGGAGGAAGGGAGCTTTCAGAGAAAGCTCAGGGTCATTCTTGTTTCCATATGGTGGTTTTGGAATTGAATAGGATAGAATAAATAATTCATTTATTACAGTGCATGGCAGAAAATAATTTCCCATTATCTACCATAATTATTATTTCAGCCCATCCACACTGTTTATCCCAGTTCTGGCTACCTAGAGAATTCCATAACTTAATTTCCATTTTTCAGATGAAGAGACTGAGGTTCCAAAAGGTTGCATGATTTCCCCAAGCTCCCAGCTAAATTGTAACGCTCGTGAGCATTTCAGTGTGGTGATTGACACTTGACGTGCTCCATAAGTAACTATTGAACTGAGTTGATAATTTAGCCATTTACTTTCTGACCCCCACCTTGAGTCCTTGTCTATCACACCACGTTACGTTCCTTCCTTCACGCATCCTTGATTCCTCCTCTGACATCCTTTTAACCATGGAAGGTCATCGCAGTCACGCTCCAACACCAGGACAGAGAAGTGGGTGTGCGGCATGCCTGTGAAAGACACACAAAGTGTGTTTGCAGAAAACCTACTGACAGTCCATGGCTTACCATTGAGAAATGCTGGGAAGGCATCAACTTCCTGTGCACACACATTTCCAGACCCTTTCCTCTGGTTCGTATGCCTGCGCGGTCAGGGAGCCATCCCCCTCTTTTTAAAGAGCCAGTGAAACACCAGCTGCTCCCCCGAAGCCCATTCAATTATGGAGAATTTCCCCTTTTCGACAGCATTTGCTTCTCTATGGTCTCCTTGCTAGCTGTTGTCTCTCGTTATGTCTATTCTGGGCACGCTTCGCTTTTAACCTTTTTTTGAGTCTTAACCTTAAGCATCTGCGTCACAGCTAGTTAGTCTTCACATCACTAGTCGGTGCCTCCTGAAACTCACTTCTCTGTTTACCGAATGAGGAGTTCCCGCTTTCTCCTTTCTGTGACGGTCAAGACCCGGTGGGCTTTGTTAACACTGAAAATCCCTCAAAACTGTTTAGCTGTTGTAAAGGGAAAATGGGAGCAGCAAGACGGTCATTTCCAGCCATGGTAAGATTCCTCAGCAATCTGCCCGAAGGTCAAGGAACTGTCTGCCCATGACTCGAGCATCTGGATTAAGTGGGAAGTAAACGCCTTTGCAAAGCTGCTGGTTTTGCCTTCTGATTTCCTCGTATTTAAGTGATACCCTTGTCAACATGGAGAGTTTACCTGCATCTGTGAAACCACATACAGACTTCCTAGCAATGCACCTGCTTCTGTGATTCTGTCTGTGTCTTATTGGCGTGTTTTTTCACAGTATTCCTGAATCCTATTACTGTGTCAGATCCAAATCTCTAAAATACATTGAGGTATAGAGTAAAGCAGAGATTTTGCCTCTTTGGAGTGTCAAAAAAAAAAAAATCTAAGTTAAAAAGCACTCATATCCTATAACCAAACAACAGATGTAAGATATTCTGCTTAAAGCCAGAAGGCAGAGGAATTTCAGAATATGAGGGGAAAAAAATAATAATATAATTGTGATAAACAGAGAGTTTGTGTTGAAACCGGTTGAGGACCACAGGTTAGGGGTTTAAGGAGTCAACCCCCAGGTGGATTATACGCACGTGTGCATGTGTGTCAGTCACTGTCCGCAGGGTCTCATCAGAGAAATTAATGGAGAGTATGAATTTTTGCATGCTTTTAAAGAAACGCAAATTACACTGGTTGCTGCTTTAACAAAGGGCTTTGATTTATTCCTTCAACTAGTATGTATCAGTCGTTGACAGACAATTGGGTAATTTGAATACACTTGAGGGAATGTAAAAAAAAAAAGCTAGTTTAAGCCTCTTTTCTATTTGTTTTGAAAACAAGTATCTTATCTTTAGTTTTAGTGACTCTCTAGCAATAGCCAGATTTTTTTTTTGTACTGAACATTCCTCCCCAGTGCTTTATTTTCGGTACACCTAAATCGCCTTGTTCGAGAAAAGGAAACAGTGACATGCGAGCGCTGAATTTGCAAATTTAAGCTTCCAAGGGGCTGCAGAACACCCTATAGAAAGCACAGGTGAATCATCGAGGCCATGGTTTCCGGCGTGATTACAATGAAGAAAAATCTGGACAGGACTAGGGATTGTCCCACACTGTCTGCGACGACCCTGTGTCCTGCAGGTTGTCCTTGCCCGGCCAGCATTTAATTCAGTGGAAGACCAGTACACGTTGAGCAGGCATCAGGGAAACCCAGTCTAAACCCCCAGCTGCTGCCCCACCTGCTCTGAGAGGAGAATCGTGAAGCTGTCGGAGTCGAGGTTACCAACCCCGGCTCCGCTCTGAGATGCTTCTTCTTCAATGTGAAAATGAAGTCCTGGCCACAGAACTGGAACTTAAGGGTCTCCCCGCTAGGACGTGGTGAGTGGGTCCCTGGAAAGCTGCACATAGCACTTCATATATGGTGACAGAAGGAGACAGACTTCACTCAGCTGAGACTAGAATTGCTTTGTTTTAGGATAAGTGATCGAAATTCTTCACAAATGTCTTGAAATAAACTTTCGGAATTTAATCTGTTTGAGACTTAGGACTGGGTGTCTTCGTATTGGCTTTGTTCTGTATCATTCTAAGAGCCCAAATCCATTGAATATTTTCCCTTGAACTCTCGGGTCTCTTCTGTGAAGAAAGACAGTTTGATTCAATTCTGTTTGTGGGGACGTAAAGGCTTGTTAAGAATTAATCACAGGAACTCCCTTTGTGGCTCAGCGGAAACGAACCCAGCTGGTAGCCATGAGATCGCGGCTTCCGTCCCCGGCCTTGCTCAGTGGGTTAAGGATCCGGTGTTGCCGTGAGCTGTGGTGTAGGTCGCAGACCTGGTTCCGATCCGGCATTGCCGTGGCTGCGGCGTAGGCCAGCACCTGTAGCTCTGATGTGACCCCTAGCCTGGGAACTTCCATAGGCCGCGAGGGTGGCCCTAAAAGCAAAAACACAAAAAAGGCTTAATCACTGGATTACACGGTATCTTGCCATGTGAACTCTGCCCTCTCACCCCTCGAA
This sequence comes from Catagonus wagneri, assembly GCA_004024745.2. Taxonomy (NCBI): domain Eukaryota; kingdom Metazoa; phylum Chordata; class Mammalia; order Artiodactyla; family Tayassuidae; genus Catagonus; species Catagonus wagneri. Next base: position 21,243,934 of record PVHT020000009.1, on the reverse strand, counting down.
GTTCTCTCGGCTTCTGTTTCTGATGCGCTTCTCCGTCCTCCGCTGCTATGAAGCTTCAGCCCAGTTGGATGGGATCCTTCTCAGAGTCAAGAATCCAGGGTTTTGGGCAACTGCTGAGGTGTGAGCAAGTCCCACTGCTGGCGTGTGGGGGGTCCAGCAAAGGGACAGACGGGAGGCGGAGTGTGGCCGAGGGCGGGCGATGGTTGTAAGACTGAGATGGTTTGTGGGTTGTTTGTTTTGTCCTCACTTAGTGCTTTTCTTAAAGTCTTTCTCTGTAAAGAAGATATTCAGGAAGGGGGTCGACATGGCCCTGTGTGCACAGACTGAGCTCATCCCCCGGCTGGTCCGTGGGCGTCCCTTACTCGGGGCCTCTCCAGGGACAGCGACTCAACTGGCCTGAGCCTCCCGTCCTCCTTGCTGCGTCCTGCTCGCTCGTTCTATTTTGCGTGCAGTGGTTCTGTTCAGTCCTGTGTAACACGGGCTTGGAATCACACGCCCCGGTTTCTACCCCTCTTGGTAGCTCCGCTTCCGCAGTGCAGCGCGTTAGAGATGAGCTGTCAAGAGGCGGGTGAAAGAAGCCATCATCCGCAAGGGACGTCCAGACAGGAGAGATTTTCTGCACATTTGGGTACAAACTGGTTGACCAGAAGCCTTTAAATCATAGAAGAAGTGCTGATCCTTCTGTGCAGTGAACTGACGAGAAGGAACTAGAACCAGCACTAAAAAGCAGAGAAAATGAGAGCCTCCGTACACGCACGCGCTTGACATCCTGGCTCTCTTTGGGGGAAATGAAGAAGGAAAGCGGAGTAGAGAGCACAAAACCCCGTAGCCCTGAGCCCGGGAGCCCGAGGTACCTGTGCGGCCTCTCTGGTTGTTTAAACATGCCGTCTAGACGCATCAGGCTCTGATCTCATTTTCAGTGCTCTGCAGTCTTGCAGGCTGTGGCTCTCACTAAGAAGCGGTCTGCCATTGTCTCCCTCCCAAAGAGAGACTGAACGAGACACTTGGAAACCAATATGAAACACCGGACTCTGTCACAAGGGACATTGCTTTGTGGAAAATTCTGGAGACCGAGGTTTAGAGATGTGAATGGGGGTGGAAGGCGGTTAAACGGAGGAGCTGCAAAGAGGATGCTGGATGGCACCGGCCTCCTTCCACCGCCTGTGCTGATGCACAGCAGCAAGCAGGTGACTGTGGAGGGGGGCACGGCGGTCTGTCCGGGCTTCTGACACTTCCAGACTCGCCTCTTCTGTGCCACTCTGGTTCCCTTCTGCTGTCCTGCCACCTCGCATCAAATACATTTCAGTGCCATGCCGACTGAGACACCCACCGGCTCCGCATGCCCACAGAAGCTGCCTGCTGTCCCCTGAGGCTGCCTAACCAGCCGTCCTTCCCTGAGGTCGAGGCCCACCTTGAGAAGCTGAGCTGTGAGACCTGGCCTCCCACACACTGCCCAGCCCTTTGGAATCAGAGCTTCGAAAGGATGCTTTTACTTGACAGCTGTTTCAGGATTAGAATTTGTATAAATCTATAACCTGGCATTTATTCTCTTTACTTAAAAATTGAAACCAGTTGCACGTTAAAATTTGGCTGCGAAGGCTGAAAAAAACCTAATGTTTATGCAGCCATCTGCTTTCCAAAGGCATAAGTGGGAACTTCCATTGTGGGTCAGCGGGTTAAGAACCTGACAAGTTTCCATGAGGATGTGGGTTTGATTCGTAGCCTTGCTAAGTGGGTTAAGGATCTGGCATTGCCTTGGCAGTGGTGTAGGCTGGCAGCTGCAGCTCCGATTTGACCCCTAGCCCCAGAACTTCCACAAGCAGCGGGTGCGGCCCTAAAAAGGAACAAAACAAAAACAAAGGCATAAGTGATTTTAACTTAATAGGTGTTTTTTTTTTTTTTTGGTCTTTTGTCTTTTTAGGACCACACCTGCGGCATGTGGAGGTCCCCAGGCTAGGGGGTCAAATAAAATAGGAGCTTCGGCACCAGCCACAGCTCACAGCAAGCGGATCATTAATCCACTGAGCAAGGCCAGGGATTGAACCCGCATCCTCATGGATACCAGTTGGGTTCGTTCATCACTGAGCCATGACGGGAACTCCAACAGTTTTTTGTGTTTGCCATAGTACCCGAAGCTGGGTTTGAGGAGATGAGAAGGAAAAACAATGCACATGGAAAGCTATACAGCTCCTATCCTTGTAATGTTCTAGAGAAAAGCAAACAGTGGTGGCAGAGGGGTGACACCAGAGCCTCTGGTGCCCCCGACTCATTGAAGAGCCATGCCTCAGTCACCTGTGACCGGACACAGCTCTTTTAGGGATGCACTTTGCCAGGAGAGGCGCTCGGGCCCCGCCCCAGCCTCCCAGCCGTTGAGATCTTGGCCCCAAGCTGACCTGTGGAGGCAGTAACACCACGGCCACTGTGTACCCAGGACCCCTGGCAGGACTGCCCTACATGAAAATGACAGGGGTATGGGGACATTGCGTTTTCATTGTCAGGAGTAATTGACATGCAGTCACATAAAAGCCACACAGGGAGAGCTAAAATCGCAAATGAAATCTCCTTTGGAGTTTCCCCATGTAGCTTGGAGAAAGCTCCTTTCTTAATCCTGGGGGACTCAGAAATAAACATTTGCAAAAGGAATGCAAATTCCAGATGGAAAGAAGTCCCCGGAGTAAGACCACCCTGCACCGTCTGTCGATTTGCTCATCTTTTCTTTTTATCGGAGTTTCAGGCACAGTCTCTGTCCCTGCAGCCAGCCAGCTGCCCTGGGCTGTCAGTGTTGCCGCTCAGACCCTGTTTCTAGCACTTTCCTCCTAAGAGAGGAACGAGCCGCCTGTCAGCGGCAGCACCGATTCCAGAACCGAGGCCGGCCTCCCAGACAATGAACCCAAAGCTCTGAGGATTGCCATCTCTGACTCTCTCTCGGGGGCAGTGTTTGTGGGTGCGGTGACACCAGCCTGGCCCAGTGCTATGGAAGCAGCATCAGAGAAACTGCTGGACACGGCTCGGGACGGTGACGGTTGCTGCTCGGGCCAGGGGCGAAGGCCCCTTAAGACAGATTTGCTGGCCGGAGGGGCTGGATTCAGTGGTGAGAATGAGGAGAATCTAGAAACCTGTCAATCATCCCATTCGGCATCATTTCCTGGGGCGGGGCTTGCGCTGAGCACCGAGCGCGGTGAGTTTGCAAAGACCAGGGTCAGCCCCGCGGGAATGGGAGCCTAGCGGAAGATGAGGAAGGAAGCGACTGTCCCATGGGACAGGTGGGTTCCTGGAGGGTGGAAGGGGCACCTGGGGCCTGAAGGTGGGAAGAGGGGCTCCGGTGTCAGACGCAGCAGGGGAGGGTGTGCGGCTGTCCTGGGGGGAGACCTGGCCACTGCAGGTGAGCGCAGGTGAGCGCGGATCTGCCCGGAGATGGTGTCTGTTCTCTGAATTATAGACTGACTGACTGCGCGCCCACCCACCCCTGCGCCTCTGCTGAAGCGCCAGCCCCCAGTGTGAGGGTGTCTGGAGGTACTGAGGGTTAGACAAGGTCACGGGGCTGGCGCCCCTGGCGTGGGATTAGCGCCCTAACAAGAAGAGACCCCGGAGCCTGCTTCCACCACTCCCCACCCAGGAAAGGCCGCGTGAAGACACGGCAAGAAGGTGGCCCGGAAGCCAGGAAGCTGATGGCCTCCAGAACCCAGATCTGCCAGCTCCTTGATCTTGGACGTTCAGCTGCCAGAACTGTGAGAAATCATTGTGTGTTGCTGAGGACGCCGCATCCAGGCATTAAGTCACAGCCGCCCGGGCAGACCCAGACCCAATGCAGACGTGGTAGGAGCAGGCTGATGGCAGGAAGGGCTGTCAGGGCACATTCAGAACCGCCAGGTGGACTTGCCCAGTGGGCAGGTGAGTAAAAATTCTCCGGCAGCTTCATCGGGCCCACCTCCCTCGTCCCCACCGCAGCATTTGGACAAATGTTCAGAAGTTCCCCCTTCTGATACCTCCCCCTTCCCTCCCACGCCACCCCCTAGGGGCAGCTTTTCTTCCAGGAAAGTGTGTTTCTCCAAAGGGGGGACCCCCCGGAACCACCGCCGAGGGTTCAGAGGGGGAGCCCAGGGACCGGCCCTCGCTCACACACTGCAAATGTGGGGTGTGGCTGCCTGCTCCACGCTTGTTTCTGATCTCCCCGTGGCTGCCTGAAAGCCTCCCCTTGTTCTTGCTTTGGGAGCTAATGCGGTTCCTGTTGTTTTCAAAGGTGGGTTTGCCCTTTTTTGCACTGAGGGGAGACACTGCTGCAGAAACAGTCAGCCTGACACTCCGCCCTTGGACTCCGCCACATCTGTTACAGACCCTAGTTCTCTGAAATAAAATTGCACCGCGCTTGGCCAGCACCTTCTTTGCTGAGGATCCCAAGCGCTTTGCCAGCCCTGTTCACCAACTAAGGAATTTCTAGACAGTTCCAGGACCGTCCCATCCTCCTTGACTCCTCCAGGGAGAGACGAGATAAGGGACCCAAGACTCTATTCCAATTGTCACCTGGCCCCCGCGAGACCCCCCAAACTCCTATGCAAAGCAGCATCTCGGTTTCTGGGTCCAACAGCTTCCCCCACCAGAATTCCCAAGGTCCAGGGGGCGAGAGGGTCAGAGTGTTGGCAGCTCCCAGGGCAACGGGCAGGATGACACCCTGTGCAAGCAGAGGGAGGAAAAAGGAACACACCCGCCCCCATCCTTGTGGAAAGACAGCAGAGGCAGCCTCGGACCAGCCGCACTTCCACCTGCCCTTCCACTAGGGAAGGGCTTGCAAAGGATCCCCGAAAAAGCTGGACGACAACCTTGCCAAAAACGTTTAAAACTGAGAACACCGACAAATCACTTCCATGACAATTCAACCTGTGTGAATGAAATTTGGTTCTAAATAACCAGATGTTTACGCAAAAAGAGAAAACAAGCTACTTACCCATGAAGCCGTCTACACGTTCTCAGAAATGAAAAAAACAGCCAGAAATGCTACTGTTGAGAACCTGCAGCCTCTCCAGTCCCCTCGAGTGCCCCGTCCGTCCTTCTGAGGCCCACTCCCCGGGAAACAGAAATTACTGATCGCGGGCGCGCTCGGCCTCTCCTCTCTCCTCGCGGCCTCCTAAGAGGTTCTGTTTCCCAGGGGCAGACCGCGGAGGCTGGACGCTTGTTAGAGTCGCTGCAGCTCCACTGGCCAAGTGGCTTCCAACGTGACTGAGGGTGCTTTTCTGCAAAGAGAAAACGCTGCCCTTTGGCGCCTCATCAAGTGCCATCCAGGGTCGACGACTGTTCTTTTTTCCATTTATAATCACGGACGTGTCTTTCACACTCTCATAATCGGTCCCCTTTATTCTCACCCCGTTTGTTTATGCTTCCCAGCATCACAGCAGCAGAATCCCGGCTTAGCGACTAAAGGAACACGCAGAGCCCGACGCCGAAAAGAAACGGTTAGGAAGTGAGCCGAGAAGCCTTCCCCTGGAGCCGGCTTGCTCTTCCAGGTTGGACAGCCCCCATGGACACCGGCCGGGTTACTCTTAAGACACGTGGTCCCGGACAGCTTTCCAGCAGCGAGGCAGGAAATGGGAAGGGAGGAGCAGGACCTGCTCACTCTGGCCCCATCCAGGGCGTGGAGGCCCCAGCATCCCGCTCCTGGGACGTGCTCCTGGCAAGTTCGGAGACAGCCAGCAGGCTGCTTCCTACGACCGCCCGCGGTCACTCAAAAGGCCTGGGATCGCCCGCCTGCTTTGGCTGCCTCCGCTGAGGCTCTGCCATCGTGGAAGCCGCAAGGTGCAAAAGGCATTGGCTGGAGACGAGGCGGGGGACGCCTCTAAGATGATGCTGAAAACTGCAGATCCCACATCCTAACAGTCTCTTGTTTCCATCACTCGTCTGATTTGTGCGTTGCTGCTTTTGGAAAGCGGTCTTGAAATGAAATGAAGACAGCCCCTCCTCCTCATTAGAGAAATGCAAATCAAAACCACTATGAGGTACCACCTTACACCGGCCAGAATGGCCATCATCAAAAAGACTACAAACAATAAGTGCTGGAGAGGGTGTGGAGAAAAAGGAACCCTATTACACTGTTGGTGGGAATGCAAATTGGTGCAGCCACTGTGGAAAACAGTATGGAGATTCCTCAGAAAACTCA
>PVHT020000009.1:21212516-21236786 GCA_004024745.2 Catagonus wagneri | reverse complement strand
GCAATCCCACTCCTGGGCATCTATCCAGCAGACACCATGACCCGAAAAGACACCTGTACTCCAGTGTTCATTGCAGCACTCTATGCAATAGCCAGGTCATGGAAACAACCTAAATGCCCATCCACAGAAGAGTGGATAGGCAAGATATGGTACATACACACAATGGAATGTTACTCAGCCATTAAAAGGAACGAATTACTAACATTTATAGCAACATGGATGGACTTAGAAATTATCATGCAAAGTGAAACCAGTCAGACAATTAGACAGCAACACCCAATGATACCGCTTACATGTGGAAACTAAAAAACACAATGAACCTTCTTACACAACAGACAATGACTCACAGACTTTGGAAAACCTTGGTTTTTCAAATAAGACAATGTGGGGGGGTGGGGGAATGCACTGTGGGTTTGGGATACAAAATCTGTAAAACTGACTTGTGATGATTTATGCACACCTATAATTGAAATAAAATCCATTAAGAGAAAAAAAAAAAAAAAAGACAGCCCCTCCTGCAGCAGACGGCGACCCCCGTCCCTTGTCTCCCCAGCCCCTCTTCCTTCTCTTTCCCCCAAGCCCCCCCCTTCCCTACACTGTTGCCGAGCACAGACTCAATTATAAAATTAAAAGTCTAGGCCAATGTATTTAAATGTAATATAAGTACAAGGAGTAAATTCATTAGGAGGATTTAAAAGCGGTTTCTTATGTGATGAAAACGTAATGTTATAATCCCCTGGGCTACTGTATTTTCAATTTGCATATTATATTGAAATTCAGATTCATCTGCAAATAAAACTGATAGAAGCTTAAAGTCCTATTATTTATAAAATAACCGTGTACTTCCTTTGTCCTTGAGTTTGCTAATTTTCTGAACTGCTGTAAAACTACTGTTTTGTGTATTTTACTTATATTTTCGAGGTGCTTAGACATCAAAATTAGCCCCAATGTGCTTTTACTTACTCTGCCCAACTCAACTTTAACGTATAATCTTAACATATTCTGAATCTTCAATTTAGATGTCGGTGATAGTCATCTTTTTGAAAAATAAAAGTGCTTTTCTTTCTGTTTTAGACGTTAAACATGTTCATTACAAAAGTTGGGGGGGGCGAGAAAAAGAAGATAAAAAATCACTCTTCCTAATTCCATCTGCTTCCCTTTTTTTTTTTTTTTTTTTTTGTCTTTTTAGGGCCACACCTATGGCGTACGGAGGTTCCCAGGCTAGGGGTCGAATTGGAGCTGTAGCCACCAGCCTATGCCACAGCCACAGCCACTGAGGATCAGAGCTATGTCTTCGACCTACAAAACAGCTCACGGCAACGATGGATCCGTAACCCACTGAGAGAGGCCAGGGATCGAACCTGCGTCCTCGTGGATACTACTCAGATTTGTTTCCACTGAACCACGATGGAAACTCCCCATCTGCTTCCTAATTCCATTTAATCTCTGTTAGGTCTGAGAGAAAAACATAAAATTGTTTCAATTACAAAAGGCAGAAGGTGAGTCACTCATAGACTGACTGGTCCCAGCAAGGAGCAGATGGGGAACTGTGCCCCAGGCTTGGAAGTAAGCTGTCCGGGAAAAGCAAGACACAGAGAGGTGGGGACCTTCCTGGGACTGACACAGAGGCAAAGACCTGGATTTACTCTTAAAAAAAGAAGTGCTTATCTGTCTGAAATACAGGAAACTGGGAAAAATTTTCCTCCCAGATTTTCTTTAACCCCCTAAAGAAATACCCTAAATTATTCAATCAAAAGGGGGATTTCTTGTGAGATTCCAGTTGCAAAGAGAGAAAATCAAGGAAGAGGAGGCCAGGGCAGTCTGTGGTGTGAGGGGAGACGCCTTGGGTCTGAGCAGGGACCCCCCCAACGCACACACACACACACATGCACACACACACGCACACGCACACACGCACACGCACACACACACACCCCACCGTACAGGAGGCTCGTCGAAAAGGAACTTTTTTCTAAAGACTTCTATCGGTTACTCTGGAAGTGAAATTCAGGAAAGATTTAGTTCATGCTTAAAATAATTGGCACATTCAAATCTTAATGCTCATAAGTGGTGCTGAAGAAAGCAAGCAATTGGTGTGGACACTTGGGAGATTCAGCGTAATCCTTTGGATATTTGTTTTAACGACACAATGAATGAATTCTTGCCTCTTTAAGCTTAAAGTGTGATTGTCAAGTAGATGCAACTCCACCTTGCCTTTTAGAGCATCCAGTCCCACCAGGATGAAAGCTTTGCAGCTCAGGAAGCCTGGGTGTGGAAGTGATTTGAGGACTTTGTAGCTACAGCAGTGGTGTACGCGTGCACACACACACACACACACACACACGTGTGCACAAATGTGGGTTTGAGCAAGACGCCCACACCAAGGCTGCGCAAGGAGCTGTGGGAGAGACAGCGCTTTTTTTCTTGCAAGTTACTGATATTCCCAACTTATGAGTAAAAAACTAAGACAAAGAAGATCAGCCCTTTCATTCAGAGTGACCCAGTGGTCAAACTATGATTTGATGTGGTCCCACTCGTTTTATCAGCAATGACGACACGATGTGGATTGTTGAAAACTCATCAAGGGAACGACAGGCCCAATGAACGAGGAAATCAAGGGAGAGACTTCAGGTTGTGGAATTTGCCAGCAGTTCGGGATATCACACTGAACACACACAAAGCGTTACCTTCAGAATGAAGAAACAAGGTTCCTACCGCAGAGCACAAGGAACTACGTTCAGTCTCCTGGAAGAGACTGTGACGGGAAAGGATATTTAAAAAACAATGTGTCTACATGTATGAGTGAGTCACTTTGCTGTACAGCAGAAATCGGCACAGCCTTGTAAGTCAAGCACACTTTAATAAAAATAAATAAAAATAAGCACACAGAAAGCTATTAGAGGTTATAGGCTTGTTGTCTTGGAAGCAGATGTTAAATTAGGCTTTTTTTTTTTTTTTGCTCTTATTGTTGGTAAACTCATGAGAGTTTTAAAATCATTGATTTATTGAACAGATTTTTCTTGCCCACTAAGACTCACAGGGCACTGGGATAAGTTCTGAAAACGGCATGCGTTCTCCCAACTCATGCAGCTTATGGTCTAATGAGGAATAAAGAAGCAGTTGTTCTTCATGCTTTTCATGAAATGACAGATATATGCCTAAAATAGAGAATTTAAAGGCGATAAATATTTTGCCTTCATCTTGGGAGAGAGCACTCAAAACACGTCCCACAAGGCACCGCAAGAGCCCAGAAGTGTCCTCAGCCACTGTGTTGTCTCCTACCGTGGTGGCTATAAATGCAAAGTAACACCTCCTGCGTGTCCTTCTAAGTAACCGTGGTCACCGTTACTGCTTCATAAAACTGTCTCCTCTGATCTGTCCCTCACCCAAACACTTGTACCCCGCTTAACAAAGCATATTTTATATAAAATAGAATTCACCCAATTTAAATGTATGGTTTGATAGTTAAGATAAAAGTATATGCAGTTATGCAATTAGCACAACAGTCAAGTTTGAAAACAATCACATTATCCGTCAAATCCCCTCAGGCCCTTTCGTAGAAAAAGCATTTCAGAGAATTCAGTATGGTATGCATTCATGGTAAAAAAATAAAGTCTCAGGAAATTAGGCATGGAAGGGAATTTCCTAAACCAGAGAGAGGGCATCTGTGAAAAACCTCTAGCTAACCACGCATTTGATGCAGAAAGACTAGGGCTCACAGATACTATAAAGATATCTGCTTTCACCACTTTTATTCTACGTTGTACAGGATGTACTAGCTTGTGAAATAAGGCAGAAAAAAAAAAGAAAGACACATAGTTGGGAAGGAATAAAAAAATCTTTGTTTGCAGAGAATGTAAATCAGTGTGTAAAAAGTCCTAAGAAACAACAACAACAAAAGCTACTAAAGCAAATAAGAGAGTTTAACAAGATCATAGGACAAAAGATTGACAAATAGTAAAGATGACTGTATTTCTCTGAACTAGTAGCCAAAAAAAATCCAAAAATGAAATTAAAAGAAATTATTTACTGTAACATAAAAACAACTAGGAATAAATATAACTAAAGATATACAAAACCTCTTCACTAAAATCCCCCAAACAGTTAACAGAATTGGATAAGCTGACGATGATTTTTTAAGTTCTTTGTTTAGAAGACTCAATATTGTCAATATGGAAATTATCTCCAAACTGATGTGTAGCCGTAAGGCAATGCTTATCAAAGCCCCAGTATTATTTTATAGAAACTGGCAAAAAGTACCTAGAATAACAAAATAATCCGAAAATAAAAGAATGAAGGCAGTGGGCTTACATTACCTGATTTCAAAGTTGGCTATAAAATTACAGTAGTCATAGAATTAAAATGTGGGCAAATAATAGAACAAACAGATCAATTCACTGAGACTTGGTGTGTGACCCAGTGTAAGATCTATCCTAGGGAGAGTTCCATTTGAACTTGGAAAGTATGTACACAGCTGTTTGGGATCCAGTATTTTGTAGATGTTTATTAAACCAAGATGATTGAAAGTGCTCTATACTTAAGGGTCTATTTCATTAGTTGCTGAGAAAGACACACTATAATCTCCAAATACAATGATTGATATTTCTAGCCTTCTTTTAGTTTTTCCAGTTTTGGCTCCATATATTATGGAGGTCAGTTTTTAGGTGCATAATCTCTTACAATTTTTATATATTTCTCCTCTAGTTTCCCTTTTATCATTATGAGATGCTTTTTTTTCCTCTTGTAAGCCTTAGATATGTTTTGTCTAATATTTATTTATTTATTGGTCTTTTTAGGGTCGCACTTAAGGCATATGGAAGTTCCCAGGCTAGGGGTCAAATGGGAGCTGTAGCTGCCGGTCACAGCCACAGCCACAGCAACACCAGATCTGAGCGGTATCTGCAACCTATACCACATCTCATGGCAACGCTGGATCCTTAGCTCACTGAGCTAGGCCAGGGATCAAACCCGTATCTTCATGGACACTGCATAGCTTCATTTCTGCTAAGCAACAATGGGAACTCCCCCCTTTTTTTAAACAAATATTTTAGTGCACATGTTAAATTCTCTTTTTATTTTTTTGGCTAGATTCCTGTATATGTTTTCCAGTGCTTGTTCTTGGTATGACAGTATCAATCTTTTAATTTGCAAAGTCTACTCTGTTAATATTAACTACTGGTAAAATATAGACACTTGGCAAAATTGTATATTCACGACACCCTTTCCTTCTAGTCATACATACTGCATGCATTTACATTATCATTCCAGAATTACAGTCATCCTTTGTTATCCTTGGGAGACTGGTTCCAGGACCCTTCCGCAGTTAGCAAAATTCGAGGACGCTCTGGTCCCTTTAGTGAAATGGCCCAGTATTTGCATATAACTATGCACATCCTCCAATACACTTTAAATCATTTCTATTTATAGTACCCAATACTAGGTAAATGCTGTGTATATGGTTGTAAATAGAGCACATATCCTTGTAAAGAGTTACCAGGTGTGGGGAAAATTCAAGTTTTTCTTTTTGGAAATTTCTGGAATATTTGGTTTTGAGGAGTTTCATCTATTGGTCTTCAAAGTATTTTTTTTCTGACTTTTTCTCTCTTTCTTCTTCTGGAACTCCAATTACATATATGTTGTTATTTTTGCTTTGTCCCAGAGCTCTCTGAAAATGTATTGTTTTCTCCATTTTGTTTACTGGTTGATTTCTATCGCTCTGTCTTCTAGTTCCTGGATCCTTTTTTTCTGTTATCTTTGAATCTGACATTTGATCTGACTTTCCACTTCAGGCATTTCACTTATCAGTTCCAAAATCTCCACTTTATTTTCCTTTTTTAGGGCTGTACCCAAGGCATATGGAGGTTCCCAGACTAGGGGTCAAATTGGAGCTGCAGCTGCTGGCCGACACTATAGCCACAGCAACACAGGATCTGAGCCGTATGTGCAACCTACACCACGGCAACACTGAAGCCTTAACCCACTGAGTGAAGCCAGAGATCAAACCCGCATCCTCAAGGTTACTAGTTGGGCTTGTTAGCACTGAGCCATACCAGGAACTCCTCCACTTTATTTTCTTTAATAGTTTCCATTTGCCTGTTGAGATTCCATATTTGTTCATGTATTATTTGCATGTTTGCCTTAATTCTTTGTACATTTATTTACGAAAATACATATAATAATTACTTACAAATTTCTACCTGCAAAATTCAATGTCTGAATATGTTATTGGCAGTTTTTTTGTTGTTATTTGATCTACTTTCCTATTTCTTGTATGTAATTTTTGCTTGAGAACTGGTCATTGTAGGGACACTTTTGTAGAGTTCTGAATTCTGTTTTATCTCTCTGAGGGTTTTTGACATTTCATTTTAACAGCCAATTGATTTCTCTAAACGTAAACCACGAAACCCATCCTCATGAAAGCACTGTTGTTCCTGCTCGTATATTTTTCAGCTGGGACCACGTGTGTCCCCCTGTCTTTGTGTGGTCTAGTGACCAGATAATAGTTTGGGTGGATGTTACTTGATTCACTCAAGCTAGTAGGAACCCTGTGATTGGCTTCCAGTTCCCTCTGGGTGAGGAACACATTCAAAGCAGTCCAAACTTATGAGTCTCCCAGGCTTTTTCTTTTTGTCAGTCTCCTTGGGGTCTCCTACATGCTTGGAAAATTTAGCAAATATCTACGGGTATGTGGTAAGTTTATTCAATCACCTATTGATATTTTGCTTTAAAAATCTCCAGTGAAGAGCTCTCTTGGGGCACAGCAGGTTAAGGATCTGGTACTGCGGTGGCTTGGGTTACTGCTGTGGTACAGGTTTGACCCCTGGCCCACTGACCCCTGGCCCAGGAACTTCCACATGCTATGGATACAGCCTAGTCCCAACAAAACAAAATAAAACACAATTCCACCTAAATTAATAGCTGCTCTACCATCACCTCCAACGAGCTTTGTTGCCCCCAGTGGGAAAAGCTTCATGTGTTTTGCTGCCAGATTTGAACGGAGATGTCCACTGGCAAGAAGGCTACAAATCACCATTCCAATCTAATGTAGCAGTACTTTTTCATGATAAAATATCCCTCATGTTGTTATCTTCTTTTGGACATTTCTCAGTGTCTCGAAATAGTTGTCTTTAATATTTTGACAACTTTGGTTCTTTTTTCATGTGGAGGAATTGCTCAACCTCTTCACAACATTATTATTGGAATCTTAGTTCCCAAAAGCCACACTTCATTAAAATCTTCATGAGCAAAACCCTGGTTTATTGAGACTCAGTGTTTTCCCTGTCTTCTTTTTCCATCACAAAAATGAAATTAAAATGTGTAATAAATTGAAATCACTCTTCCCCAAAGTATGGATCCAGCCGGCAGTTGTTATGGCTAAACGTGGCCCTTCTTACATGTCAATCAACATTCTAAGTGTTTGACATCACACCCACTTAATCCCCAGGTAAGGAAAATATATATAAGAAACATTGTTATTACCTCTTTACAGATGGGAAACTGAAGCACAGAAGTGGAAATGAATTTGACTAAAGTTATATGACTAATGAGTAGTAAAGCCAGATTCAAGCTCAAACCCTCTGGTTCCCGAGTCCAGGCTTCATGCATGGCACTCCTTCCCTCTCGAGTTCCTGAAGCTGTGACTCCAGAAGGCTCAATACCGGATCCCCAGGGCACATCGCAGCCCTGATCCCACACCTGCCCTCTGCCAGTCTGTCTTTGTACTGGTTTGTTTCCCAGCAGTAGCTACAAATCCAGCCTGGTGAGATTCCTGTGTCTTATAAGCAGAAATGGGAAGGTTGTGTTTAATTCATTTTTATGATGTTCAGGTACCACATTTCAACTCTGAAAGCATAACAAAAATAAGTGTCTGTGAAATAAAAGCATGATACTCATGAGCTGTAGATACGAAGTTCCTTATACGATAATATGGAAATACCACATCTGAATTCATTCAAGCAGCCCTCAAACCAAATGCTCGGGACATGGGAGTGGATTAACTAAAGAGGTGTGCCCCAACTTGGTCCATCGAGCTCGGTCCACACATCGGCTTGGTGTGGCTGTGAAATGTTGGCCAAGGTGGGGAAGAGGGCACCTGTGAATGCGTGAGGTATGCAGAGAAGACAGGGGGAGAACAGAGGTTGGGGCTGAAGCTTTTCAAACTAAAACCAGGGAGAGGAGGTTTATTTGTTTCAAAATATCAAGATTCTCCAACACTGCTTTTGAAACTGTCATCTGTCTGGTCTGCAGTGTGATTGTATCCTTTTTGCAGCCAGGTCATCTAAGAAGTGTGGGATAGTTTCTTAGGTGTTTTGAGAGTAGAGAGATAACTCCAAGATGACATATATTTAGCTGTCCAATCTTCTTGCTCATGCATTTTGTCTGATGGACATTTTCCCCTGATGGCTAAGGTTTATGATTCCAGGAATGTACTTAATAAAGCTTGGGAAAGGTTTATCCAGAATATTGATTTAAAAAAAAAGACAGAGTTGGATTTCCTATTTCATTTCAGTTATTGTTTCCATTGTTTCATATTACATTGTTTTTAGGATTCTTTCATTTATTTCTCCTTGATTCTTTGTAATTTTTGGCTTTTCCACCAATTTATTGAGGTGAAACAAGTATTTTTTATACACAGTTTCTCTTCTGGAATAATGGTATCAATCAATATATATATAGCAGTTATTTTGCACCATAGGTTTTGGTATAAAATACTTTTTTTATTGCTTTCTAAGTAATTTTAATTTTAGTTTTAATTGCACTTTAATCTCTGAGTTATAAAACAGAGGGGTTCTCAGTATCTGAAGAGTCAAGTTTCTTTTTTTCTTTTCTTTTATCACTTATTTCTGACTGTTATTAGCTCAAAACCAGAGAATATGAACTAAAAAAAACCTCTACTTTTTAATATGAGCCATTACTTTTGTAGCTAAGTAGACACCAATTATTGTACATAAACCATATATACACATACAAAACACTCCCTGAAGAATTTGCATTTCTCTCTACACTTACTTTTTACTTACAGATTTATAAATTTTAATTAACTTTTTGAATTAATCTATGTTACTATTTTCTTAGGGGAAATATCTGCTTGAATGATGTTTGTAAAAGTCTTTCATCACATTATTATGTGTATACTTCTAATTTTCCTCTATGTGAAATTGTTTAGCATATTAAGGTTTATGACTGATGCATTTTATTCACAAATTGGGATTTTTGCTCTTGGTATAATACCCCTCTACACTGTTTAGAGTTTTCAGTATTAAATTCTGTCCTGTCGGATATTAATATTGTTCTGTAGCTTTCTTGCATCCTGTTCTCACTCCCCGCTTCATCGGGCGCTCCTATCAGTGGGTAAGAGTTTGACAAAGAACAGGAAACATTCACGCTCTCAGAGCGTCTCTCCACCACGGACTGATTACAAGTGGAAAAAGAATAACTTTATGACGGAAAAACCTGGTGACACCACTGTAGTGAAATCATCAAAGATACTTTTACGAACAAAGAAGCAGAGGATATTCTGTGGCTCCTGATGCACAAACGGTTCAACGTCCCCTCTACAGCGACGCTGCAAAACCCACCATAAGCTCAATCTAATAACGGTGAAATGGCAGGCGCACTCAGACTGAAGGTCACTCTACAAAGTAACTGGCTCGAATTCCTTAAAAATCTCCAAGTCCTGAAAGTCAAAGACGGGTTGAGAAGTTCTTCCAGATTGGAGGAGATTGATTACATATGACAACTGAGTGAAACGTGTGATCCCAAATTGGATCCTGAACAGGAAAAAATTGCTATAAATTCTATTATAGAGACAACTGGTGAAATATGAATGTGGAATACAGATTAGACAAGGGGGAATGAATTTGCTGACTTTGACCATTTCACTGTGGTTTTGTGAGAGACTAGCTCTCTTCTTAGGGAATTCACACTGAACTAGTTAAGGGTAAAGGGTCACCATGTGTATGGCGAACCTTCAAACAATTCAGAAAAATATTGTATGTATTAGAGAGCGGGTGACAAAATAATCGCAATCGATGGTTCCGATGGAGCTTACACAGAAAGTTCTTTATAATATGCTAACATCTTTTTCAGACAGTGGAAATTTTATCTAATTAAAAGTTTACCAAAAAAGAAAAAGTCTACACATTTGTGTTTTCATGGATTTACTTGACTTTATCCTTTCATCGTACCTAAGTTTATTACCTTTGTGCATGTTTTCCTTTTCCATGTGGTTGCTGTTGTTTTGATCAGCTTGCTACAGCTTCCCTTTTTAGCCCCGTACCTTGGAAGTTTCTGTGTGTTTCCCATTCCCGCGAATGGGTGTCTTCTACTTCCTGAAGGTTGTAATTCTACGGGGACTTCTGGAGGACTAGTGAAGGAAAGCGATCGGCTGTTTGTCCCACCCGAGGCACCGTAAAGGCCTGAGACATAGAGAACGCTTCTCCTCTTGCTCCTAACCCTGTATTCTTGTCCTAATCAGTGTCACCGCCCTGTTCCCCGTCACCCAGCCGGAGACCTCAGCAGGGACCGCGACTGCTCCACTTCTCTCCAGGCTCTGCAAAGCCCTTCTAAGCACCTGCAGCACAGACAGCACCTCCCCACTCCCAGGACCCAGCCCTCACGCACTGCTGCCCCAGGGTCCCCGCCAGTCCCTTCCGCTCGCTCTGTTCCCTGCACGGTCCCCACTTAGGATCCCTAAGCGAACAGCTGCTCATTCTAGGGACTGACTATAAAAGTCAGTAGCCACACCCCCCAGCCCCCAAAACCCACATCCCCATCGCCTGAGGGTACAGCTCAGGCAAAAGGAAGGTCACGTGCATCCTCCCTGTGTCCTGAGGGCCAACTTCTGCTGCCCGGGCTCAGGGTCCCAAGGACCCCGGGGATCCCAGAACCTCCACGCCTGCAGCTGCTTCTCTCCTCGGAAAACGCTTCCTTCCCTTCTCTCTGTGCCCAGGCCCTCTTCCCCTGCAACCTCTCAGCCAGCCACCCCCCTCCTCTGAGGAGCTCTCCTCGGGTGCCCCCGCCCCCCGCAGAGCGTTTCTTCCCTGCCCTTCTGGAAGAATCCCGCGATGTGGGCTCCCGGGAGCAGAGAGCCTGTCCCCATCACCTGGGCTTCCCGCTGCCTCAGAAGACAGGATGCTTTCGGGACCCACTGGCCATGTCCTGCTCTCCCAGGAGGCGGGGTTTGCTGGGGCTCGCAGTCTCCACCAGGGTACCAGTGCAGTGTTCCGTGTACCCATCTCCCAGGCTGACACCAGGGGGTACCTCCTCTCCCTTCGCTTATTTCATTCACTCCTGTCTGTCACTCATTGCAGCGGGCAGAGCCAAGCTTCTTTGCAACCACCGTCGTTGTCTTCCTTTCAAAACAACTGTTTGAGGAAAGGATTGAAACTGGCCTTAAGGTGAAGGTCAGGCTGAGGGGTCAAGTGGGTGGGGGGGCTTGAAGAGGCAGCTGAAAACGACCCCTGGCTTCCTGATTCTGCCACCTGCTCCCACGGGGTGGTGGCGGGGGGGGAGAACTCGGGGGAAAGACCCCTGGATGAAGGCAGCCAGCAGTAAGTTGGTGACCAAGACAACACCCCAGCAGCAACTGGCGCTTCTTCCTGTCCTGGCTTTGCCAAGTTTGCTGTCTGTCCTGGGATATCGATCAATGCCAAATCAAAGAAAACAACAGATCACATTTCAATAAATAAAACCCGGTGAGGTGGAGCGATTTCTAGTTTGAGGACATAAAGGAAGAAGGAGGGACGCAGGTTCTTAATGGAGCTCCTAACGGCCATTAAATGTAGGGAAAAGCCATTTCCATAAATTATGGAAATACGCACTGGTCTCAAGTGCCTCCCATTTTCATATTGTTTTGCTGCCTTAATGACAGAGTGACAGCGGCCATTTTTGTAACATCTGTTTTTAGGGACACTCCCTTTCCCCTGTGCTTCATTAGAAATTCAGTGGCTCTTCTTCATAATGAGTGTTGGTGTTGTCAGGAAATGGTGTGAGAGTTGCTGCGTTACAGTATGGGCTGTAATGTCCGAGTTGAAGTGGGTCATCCACAGAGCGCATTCCCCGAGAAGAATCCTGGGAGGGTGTGATAGCGGATATGGAGTGTCGCGTGGACAGACAGGCCTCCGCGAAAGGCCAGGGCTGCGGGCTGGGCAAGGCCTGCCGGGAACTGCAATGTGACGTCTCCCATCCCCAAGCACTGTGAATTCGAAGGCTGTAACAGAGACTGTGTTGGATGAAATTTTAAGAAAAGCCTGGGTTTATTATCCAAAGCAAAGATACTGCATTTCTTCAAGCTGCAGCAGACCCGGAAAGTAAACCCCAGCCATCAAATTCTGAAATGCCAGGAGAGCACAGTGGAAGGTGAATGATGGGAGGCAGGCTTCTCCCGTGGGAGCTGTGGGAGGGTCCCTCTGCAGAGGGCTGCCGTTTATTACAGCAGCAGGTGCCCAGCTCCACCATGACTCTGGCTCTGGGATCTTAGATGAACCAGGAAAAGGGCAGGAGGAAAAAGGGCGGTGGGAGAATAGAAAGGGGGGAGGGAGCTGGGGAGTGAATGGAAAGCGCGGGGCCCACCCCCTCCACTCTCATTTATAACAGGACACACAGGACCCTGGGGCCACCGGCTGAGTGGCTTGGCCTTCCATCCAGGTCCCTAGCCCTGTGGTAACCCTGACCCCTTATCTTCACAAAGGACCCCAAAATCGATGGCAGGAAATGATTTTTTTTTTTTGGATGAGTCTGTGGGAGATGGGTTTGTGAGCTACACGTGATGTTTTATTTTGCTATTTTAATTTCCAGATCTTTGTAGGAATGTAATTACTATCCTCCACTGGCTCTTTGTTTTGTGCAGATATTGCAAAGACTGTGTCAGACTGCTATGTACCTTCCTCGAGGAGGAGCTAGGACTGTTTCATCCTGACTGAACTATTATTCAAGCTATCGTTGCTTTTCTAGCTCCGTTGCCTTTCCTTTGTTTCTGCATTCCCTCACTTCCTTAATTAGTGACTGCTCGAGTCTGTTCTTTAGAACTTATAGAAGGACTAGGAGACTAAAGCCTTTTCCTATCAAAAAAAAAAAAAAGAAGAAGAAGAAGAAGTGGGGGACAGAGGAGATTTTGTACTCAGGGGGCCCAAAGGGCCTTGCTCGGGCGTCTCTTCCCTCTTTTCTGTTAGGCCGGCGGAGAGAGGAAGTGGCCCCCAAATGGCAAAGAGACCCCTCATATCAAAGAGACCCCATGAGGAACGGACAAGCCTGCGCGGGAAGATAGGCCGCCAGCCCCACCCGCGCCAACGGGTGATCGAAGCCACACCTACCCAGAAAGCCCCCAAACGCCTACCCCCGACCAGTCACCTAGGGACACGGTGGTCCCTTGCCTAATTTGGCAAAGGCACTACCCGGATCCAGACCCGGAACCAACTAGGCTTAAAACCCCCCGCGCTCCCAACCCGGGCGCGACTTCCCTGACTCCATGCCCGAGTGTCACGGAACCTCGCCCGGGAGCCAAATTCTCCAATAAATCATGATCGCCGCCTTTTGCATGTATCCCCTGCTCGTTTCTTTCTCCCCTCTTTCCGTGCTAAACAAATTTCTTACATTTTCACTGACATTCTTCAATCTTGAGAGGAAGAGAGGTAGGACAAGAAAGGGACTAGAGTTCTGAATGGAGAGGTTAATCCTGAATTCAGCAGGGGAGCTCAGTTTTAGAGGGTCTGGGTCCATCATCTGTCTAGAGATGACGGTGAGGATCCCAAGAGCGCGTGCAGTTACTGGACTAGAGTGGGAAGAAAGGCGCACGAGCTGCCAGAATGGGGAGCACACTGGGGGACCTTCATCGCTAAAGGGAGGAGGAAGGTTTAGTCAAAGAGGGCTGGAAAGCCATGAAAACCACGGTGATGCTGGGCCATTGCCTGAGCCGGGCGTGATAATAGCCGCCTGAACGAGCCGTCTCACTACGGGAGGCCCTGAGAAGGAAGCTTGTGACCGAGCTAGTGCCCTGTGGGGCTCCTGGGCACACAAGGCTTTCTGTGTCCCCCATTTCTTGTTTTTAGGGAATAAGCCTCAGCCTCCGTGACCTTCCCTGAGTTCCAAAGGGCACTTGTGATCGGGGAAGGGAGGGGTTGCAGAGACCAGCGAGGAGCAGTCAGGGGACAATAGTGCAGCCTAGGGGCAGGGTTGGTTCCTTCTCAAGGAATATGCATAACGATGCCTTTGAGCCCTTCTGCAGAACTGAAACCCCCAACAAATGGAAGAACTATGATGAAGCATCTTCATTCTGGGAAGACAGAGGTCCACCAGAACCAGTCCTGGGGCCACTGAACACCAGCTTTGAAAGACCATGCAAGCTTGCCTCTACCCTGATCCTTATCTGTGGCCCCATTTTCCACTCCCCAAACTATAAAACTACCTCCTAACCCCTTCCAAGGGGGGCGGGGTCTTTAAGGCATTAGCCTGCTTTGTCTGGAGAAGCAATAAAGTTATCTTTTTCTCCTCCACCCAAAACCCTGTCTCTGTGTTTCAGGTCTGCATGGGCAGACAGCGGCCGAAATCGGCAACTCCCTGAAGACTCATCTGGAGAATCTGGGTAGGGCCCATAGGAGGGAGGAGACCACCGACTTCTCAGCATCCTTGGCGGTGGGATCCATCTTGGCTGAGAGGTGTGCGTGCGAGCAAGATGGGCCAAGCAAGATGACTGGTCAGAGACAACCCGGAGACGGACCCCACTACTATAAAACCTGAGACTGTGAGCCACGCGGCAGAGAAGTTCTCCTGGCTCCCTCGCCCTACTGCTCTCCGCCCGGACGCCCCGTCCCAATAAAGTCTTTTGCTCTGCCAGCATGGGTGTCTCCTTGGACAATTCGTTTCTAAGTGTTAGACAGGAGCCCATGCTTGGGCCCTGGAAGGGGTCCCCTTTCCTGCAACTGTTACATGAGCCAAGAGGGACAGTTCAAGGAGAAGGTGGTCAGTTGTGACAAACGTGGGAGAAGAACAAGGTGAACGAGGACCAAAGAAACGGCCTTCAGTGCCTGCTGGAGGTGTTCCGGCAGGGCCGTGGCGGTGGCAGCCTGGTGGCACTGGAGAAATGGCGAATGAGCCTGAGATGTTAAATCTGAGAGCTCAGAGTCTGACTAGCATATTTAGAAGGTCACAGATAAGCACCAGGGTAGACCCAAGCTTGTATTCTTCTTCGGAGCTGGTGTTTAGTGGCCCCAGGGCTGGTTCTGCTTTAGGTAATTTACATCTTCCCTGTGTTGGGGGCTTTAGTTCCGCAGAAGGGCTCAAAGTCGTTGTTATGTGTATTCCTTGAGGGGACCCAGGACCCCGCCCGAAGCCTGCACTATTGTTTCTAGACTCTTCCTCCCCCTCCCTGCATCCCCTCCCTTCCTTGATTAGCAACTGTTTGAATCTGCCCTTTGAAACTCGGGGAAGGAAGGTCACGGAGGCTGAATGAGGGCTAAAATAAGAAATGGGGACACAGGAAAGCCCGTGGGCCCAGGAGCCCAAGAGGGCCCTGCCCTGTTTCAGGCGGGAGGAGGAGGGTGATGGGAGGACTAAGAAATATCCGGGATGATGGAGGGAAGAGGGTGTGATTTCAGAGAGAAAGCAGTGAGTGAACTTCATTCTCTGCTCAAGACTGGAACCTGGGCACCCTGGGTGGAGTCAGGAGTGCTAGCCACAAAGACCAGCTAGAGGTTAAAGCAGAATCACCCCGATTCTTGCCCCCTGTTGAGAGCAAGGATGTTTCCGGGAGGCCAAAACTGTAAAAACTACAAAGTTTACTATTAGAAACAAAGTTCAACATGTCTGTGGGCAAGCACACAGAGAAGCAGTGTGTTTATCTAAGGCCCAGCAGTAACACACACCCAAAGGGCCGGTGTGGGCACCCCCCGGAGTGGAGTGTGCAGGGGCGGGGTGGGTGGGTGGATTTGAGACCACTTATAAGAGCAGTTCTTCCTGGTCTTTGTTGTCCTTTCGGCCAATGATCTCGTTTTATTTCTCACAGCCGACTGGACCCAGGGCCATCCCTGGTATGAACGTGCATTTTTGGCCAAGATGGATTCCAGAGCAAAGCATGGTGGGAAGGTCATCCAGACTTGTTAGGGCCTGGCACCCCCTCCCTTTCTGACCCAGAGGGGTCTTTCTGTGCAGTTGGGGTCTCCCTGACTCTGAGGATGGGAAGTATGTGATCTCTTGATCTTTTGCCCAGGCGGGGCTTAGCCCCTCTCTGCCGCTGCCACTGCCACTGTTTATAGAGTCCACAGAAGACAGATTCCAGTCACGAGCCTTGCGCCTGTTGTTGTCTCCATGCTGAATTATAGATGGGTGGCTGGTGGTTACTGCCTGGAGCGTACCTGTTTCCTCCTCGAGAAGTAGAAACATGAGGCTGGTGGTGTGTCCGTTCTGGAGCCCGTCTAATGTCTGCCTCACGCCTCCCTGCAGGTACTGGCTCTACCACCACATCTAGAGTGACTCTGAGCTATCTGCTATCTGCTGATCTGGTTAACAGAAAAGAACTCAACGCAAATAGTATGAGAGATGAGAGGTAACAAGTGCCAATGTGTTTGCCGTAAACATAAATATTACTTTCCACCCATCTTTGTTTTTTCCTTCTTCCTGTGTTCCTTTTCTCTCCTCGCCCATCTTCTCCCCCTCTTTTCTTTCTTATTTCCTTCCACAGAAAGGAAAAGGTCTGGAATAGCCATTGTTAGGGAAATTACAGTGAACTGGTGTTCTCCTTTTTTTTTTCTTTCCATTTTAGGGCCACACCCACGGCACATGGAGGTTCCCAGGCCAGGGGTCCAATCAGAGCCGAGTCTGTGACCTACACCACAGCTCAAGGCAATGCCGGATCCTTAACCCAAGACCCGAGGCCAGGGATCAAACCCGCATCCTCAAGGATGCTAATTGGGTTCTTTAACCACTGAGCCACGGTGGAAACTCCTGGTGTTCTCCTTTTTAAGCCTATCCCATGTCACACCCTCCCGACCAAAGCCTCACGGCTACTGAGACGCCCAACTTGCCTTTCCTTTATGTTTCCCACTTATTTACACGCAGTCTTCCCACTGGCTCAGCTTCAGAAATGAAACTGCGGAATCTAACGTGCACACGTGTGCTTAGCCATGCCTTGCAGCTCCCTTGTTGCCTTCGGGAAGAATTCAAATAAAATGTTCCAGGCAAATTAAAACTCATTTTCCTCTTAAAGGCTTGCAGAAAAGTTGATTAATAATTCAGTCCAGTGTTGAATAACCGTGTATGTTAAGAAATCTTTCCTATAGATCCTCTAAATCCCACGTGCTGAAGCAAGAGCAGGTCCTTTTGAGGAACTGTGGTTAATTGCTTGGGGCATCACTTTCTATTGAGATCACTTTGGGCAATTAATATTTAACAAATGTGTGACCAGGGCACACCTATCAAGTTAATGAGTCCCCTTCTACATCCTTTTCTCCTCTTTCCACAAAGATAATTGACTCAGAATCTATCACATAGGACATCTAAGTCCATGGAAGTCTGCGTGAAATTCTGATACGCACCTCAAACTCTCCTCACTGCAGAAGAAAGCTCCCTGGTTCATTGAGAGTCACCGGCTCACTGACACTGAACTACATGGAGAAAAGGAAAAATGCAGATCTTTCAGATGCACTCAGCATCTGCTGTGTACAAAGTCCTTCGCCACTCACTAGGGTCACCCTGAAGTCTGTCCTTCTCCACGTGGCCTCCGAATAAAGCAAGGAAATCCATCATTCTGTAAAATACAGCCCAGCTGGGGATGGCATCAATTCTTATTTCTGAAGGTGAAGATCTGGAGACGTGTTTCTTTAACCTTGTTAACGTTCTCAATCTGCATTTGCAGAGAATTGAAAATACAAGCCCAGCAGAACATGGCCCAGTCTGTGACCTGAGAATCAGGATGAACTCGCTCCAGGTTCTGGGTTTCTGCCTCATCGTGTACAGTGAGCACCTGACTCTGGTTGGCCAAAGCCTTGCATCTGTGTTTTGAAACACTAGCCACACTCTTCCTCAGTTTGCTGTATTTGGCAATGTTCTTGGAATGACCTTGGAAACCAAGTCCAAGGACAGACTCCCTTCAGCATTCTCTCAGATACGCTCTATCCATCTGTGCTCGGGGCACTCCCCCTCCTGCCTCTGAGCCGGACACACCGCTATCGTCAGGTTCAACTGTCTGTTCAGATTCCGCATTTCTCGTGAGCTCCCAGGTGAGCTGGGCAGTGGCCCACAGACGGAGGAGCAAGGTTGCAGATGCTCCAACCTGCCAGAATAAAGTGAACAAAGGCCCTCGAATCATGTTTCTAAGGGAAACCAAACATGTTTTCATAAAATTCAAGCTTCGTGCTTCAATGCTGCAGACTTGCATCAAAGAAGCTCTCTGGCTTTTGCTGTGTTCTGTTTTCTTTCTTTCTTCTTTTTTGGAAGGAGCACCTGAGACATCTTCGGAGAGTGCTGTCAATTCTAGTTACCCATTACAGTCGTGGGGAGGGGAGCCGTAGAGAGGAGGGGAAGAAGGCTTTAAAAAACATGAATGGCTCAGCTGTACACCCCTAAACAAATTAAAGCGGAATTTCTAGGGGTGGGGCAAAGGCTTCACCTAGGCAGAAGCGCCTCAGATAACTTCAGTGTACAGTCAAGGTGTGGCTCCACCACCTTAACCTTGGCACCAGAGGGCAGGTATTACTACCACACAAGCCATCTGAGCTATTAAAACCAAGGTCACTTCCCATGCTAGTTAACAGACCCACCCAGTAATTGCTTTTTTTCTTTACTATTTCCCAGTAGGAGAACTTTCCCAAAATTTTGCTTCCACTGACAACTGAGCAAGGGACCCGAAAATTTTATCTCCCAACATTTAGTTTTGGTATGATGGAGCTGGATGAAATAATTAAATATTTGCCATTTGCAGTCTTCCGTCTTTATTTTAATCTGACTCTTTTCTATTTCTTAGCATTGGTTGAATATTCTTCCCTCTGCTCAGAAGAGAGAAATTCACTTTTAAAGGACCTGGCTGGGCTTGAGTCTATACGTCAAAGAGCTTCTCTAAATGGTCCCAGGAGAAGGTCTGATAGATGCCGAAGGTTAGTGATCCCTACTCTCCCCATAAGTCAGGCCAGAATGGCCTTAAAGGGAAATGTGACAGAGACAAGAGAGCATTTAGAACAAAAACGAGTCCCCATTAAAGCTTCCAAGGCTTTGGAACCACAAGAGCAACATTTTCCCTGTTTGGTGCAAAACGAACAAGAGTACTCTGAGAAAAGTGGGGTGTTAATGGGCAGAGACCTCGCAATTTCACCGTAGGTACATGACCTAAAGAACTGAAAACCTTGGTGTTCCTGTTGTGGCACAGCAGAAACGAATCCGACTCATATCCATGAGGATGCAGGTTCGATCCCTGACCTTGCTCAGTGGGTCGGCGATCCAGCATTGTTATGAGCTGTAGTGTAGGTCAGAGACATGGCTCAGATCCCTCATTGCTGTGGCTGTGGTGTAGGCTGATATCTGTAGCTCTTATTGGACCCCTAGCCTGGGAACCTCAATATGCCACTGGTGCAGTCCTAAAAAAAAGGAAAAGAAAAGAAAACCTTAACCAGCACATGTACACACATGTTTGTATAATAACACTATTCACAGCAGCCAAAAGATAGAACAACCCAGAAAAATAAATGGCAGCAGATGACTGAATAAACAAATTGCGCTCTATTTGTTTATTATAAATTTGGTCTATTTAGGGCTGGAATACTATTCAACCTTAAAAAGGGATTAAGTGTTGATACATGCTACAATGTTGATAGACCTCAGCAACATGCAAAGGGAAAGAAGCCAGAACCAAAAAGTCATATTTTTACTGTGTAACCATTGATACAAAATATCCAGAAGGTAAATCCATGGAGACAAAAGGCAGACTGGAGGTTGCCAGGAGCAGGATGAGGAGGAGGAAAAGGGGAGGGGGGACCCGCTTGGTGGATAAACGGTCTTATTTGGAGGGATGGAAATGCTTCAGAAGTAGATAGAGCAGTGCTCACAAAACATCCTGAATGCATCAAATGCCAGTGAATTGTTTGCTTTTAAATGGTTAATTTTATCATGTGAATTACAATAGATTATTTTTTAATATGGAAAACACCTGTCACATCTGATGATAGTAAGACTATGGAGCTGGAAATGCAGATGGGAAATGCTGGGGAGGGTGATGTTTGTTTTAAAAGTGGCCAGGGGAAGGTATCTCTAAAAGCTGAACTTGGGAAAACCCTAAGGGCCTGAACCACGTGGTCACATCTGAAAAGACCACTCCAGGCAGAAGGCCCCAGGGGGAGTATTTCTGGGCCGTGGACTACAGGTAGCCAGGCTGGTTGGGTGGATATGGCCAGAATTTCGTCTGTAAGAGGTTCAGAGGGACTTAGAAGGTTTGTTTTACTGGGAACTAAAGGAAGCCCAGAATGAACCACAGAGAGGAAATGAAACCAAACAGAACATTGTGGGGACCTCCCAGAGACAGACCAGCCCAATCCCATGTCTCCTACCTCTTGTTTGTTAAAAAAAAAAAAAATTAGCCTCATAGGCTTTCCCCAAGTTCCAAAGAGTAAATTTAATCAGAGAAGTTAGAAAATGCAGAAGCAAAGAAAAGCAGTCAAGCAGGATGCAATTCTAAGAATTTAACCATGAAACAAAGTCAAGGACTTTTACTTCCTCCTCAAGGGCTACAGATAATATTCTGAGCCACAGCCTTGAGCTGCGTTGCAGATACTCAAAGCCCCATCAGGTGGAGGGAGTACGAGCATGTAGACCCCAGACCAGCTGGAGCCAGAAAAATTGACACCTGAAATTTTTTCCTGAAATATAATTTTGTTTCCTCACCATCAAGCAGAGAATTGTGCACAAGCTGATCATATACCCCCCCCAACCCCCTACCTCCCTCACACTATCTTTAAAAATCTTTCCCTGAGGAGTTCCCATTGTGGGTCAGGGTTAGTGAACCTGACTAGTATCCATGAGGATGTGGGTCCAATCCAAGGCCTTGCTCAGTGGGTTAAGGATCCAGTGTTGCTATGAGCTGTGGTGAAGGTCACAGACACAGCTTGGATCCAGCATTGATGTGGCTGTGGCATAGGCCAGCAGCTGTAGCTCTGATTCGACCCCTAGCCTGGGAGACTCCATATGCCTTGGGTGCGGCCCTAAAAACACAAAAAGACAAAAAAAATACCGTTTCCCTGAAAGCCACTGTGGAGTTTGGGTCTTTTGAGCCAAGGTGGCCATTCTATAAGCTTGATGCCCTGCAATAAATGCTGTACTTTCCTTCACCAGAACTCTATGTCAGTAGGCTGCCTATGCTAGCAGACTCAAGTTCAGTAACAGAAATCATGGGAAAATGAGAAATACACCAAATATTATGTAAAGGATTAGATTTAACTCTTGTTCTAGATTGGGTTATAACACTTTATAGCTTGATTAGAGCTTATTTTGTGTTTTAATAATGATCTAATAATTATAGAAACAAGCCTAATTAGGCAAAAAGCATTTTAATCTATGTTGCTAATTTATCAAGTTTATTGGAAATCAGTCTCTTTGGGACAAAGGCCAAAGTCCAGGCCTCATGGAGACTCCTTTGGGTAGGGACCAGAGGGAAGCTCTGGGTGTGGAGAGTCAGGGAATAAGTGAATAAGTCCTGCCCTAAGAGTGATGGCATGATGCTGATCTTAGGGATTTGTCAGTCAGATTTCCCAGAGGAGCCAGAAGTGGGTTCCCGCGGGTTTGGGGGTGGGGGGGGCATAGACTTTGGAACCTGGAGACCAGAATTCCACAACAAGGCAGAGTCTCCACTCCCTGTGTGACCTTGGGAGGGGAGTCAGACCTCATTGAGCCACAGACCCCTTATCTGCAAAATAAAGCCATGTCCAACTGCGCGCGCACACATGTGCGCGCACACACACACACACACACACACACACACACACACACACAGGTTCTATCTGTACCTCACAGTAAACCCCACCTAATGAGTTTACTCCACCTACTGTTTCTCCACCCCTGTTTCTTGTTCTTATCTGCCTCTCTCCTCAGTCAGCCCTCTCCATCTCTCCAACACCTGTCCTTCCTCTTCCGACTTTCTTCCCTCCCCTTCCGGCTTACTTCCCTCCCCTTCCGGCTTACTTCCCTCCCCTTCCGACTTTCTTCCCTCCCCTTCCGGCTTACTTCCCTCCCCTTCCGGCTTACTTCCCTCCCCTTCCGGCTTACTTCCCTCCCCTTCCGGCTTACTTCCCTCCCCTTCCAGCTTACTTCCCTCCCCAGCTCCCCTCCAGGTTCCTCCACTTCCCCCCAGCACCCCCCACTAGTCTTTCTTACATTAACCACTCCTGTCTTCACCGCAATGCTTCCCCTGCCAGCAGCTCTTTCAGCTCCGATTCTGAGTGGAGGAAGCTCCCTAGCCTTCCTTCTCTTCTGCAGAGTCAGACAGCTGGTTGCATTGGCACCTGACAACCTGGGAGGAGCTTGAGAGCTGAACTGATTCAACCCCAGAAGGTCCCTGGATGGGATGGATTTAGAGCATGGCTATATTTAAGACAACTCGAAAAACTAAAAACTAAAAAAATACTGATTACATGATAATTCAACACCGTCAGCTAGATGTCCCTGCCTTGTTTTATGTTGTTTTAATTATTCGTCACTTTGCTGACTTCTTCCAGAGCAGTCATCCGACTGGTGAGATGATGCGCTAAGCTCTGGGCGCTCTGGGTTCGGAGGCACCCGGGATTTACTTCGGTTGAGGCCCAGCACCTGAGGCTGCCTACGGGGGCTCAGCCTGGGGAGAGTAGACCAAAGCTGGAGTCTGCTGGCCTGCCCAGGCAGGCCGTGCTCTGGCCCCCGTCCTAGTCACAGGCTTGACCACTGGGGTCTGGACACACAGAGAACCAGTCCATTGAACCCCCTGGAAACTTGTGCTCGATGACGACAGGAACTTCGCAGAGAAACGTGCAGAAGTTTCCCTCCCCTGAATAGAATCACACAGGCAACACCTGCAGTGGAGGGTACTGAGATGGGGAAGTGACGGGGTGGTGGCCCCGGGACTGAACAGATTGCAGACGTGAAGGCTGCCACTTGCTGTGGTACTGAGCAGTTTCCTCTCTGAAACTGAAGCCTCTTTGGGAACCTCTGGGCTGCTGCAGATTGAGATAAGGCAGCACAAAGAGGCCTGCGAAACAGATGCCAAGTTTCAAACACCGTAAATCTTACGGGTCCCGTGACTGATGCATTTCACTCACACACACGTGCACACACACAACTAAGAAATTTACATCCTTCCCATCTTCAACCCCAGAGCAAATTTCATCCAAATGGTTCTTGGTTATTTTTATGCTCGTTGAGATACAACAGACCACATTTCCCCCCAACTCTGAAATGAGGAATCTTTTTTGTCCCTCAAGGGAGCAGATCCAACATGAAAACATAAAGGGGAGCTGCCAGCTGGGTCCAGGAGTGTCATCTGCAGGTCATCAGAACAACGCCTTTCGGCATCTAAGGTTGGACTTCTGCTGTGGCACCACATTCCGGATGTTATATCCAGCACTTCCTATTTGTCTTCTCCAGACCCTAAAGCAGGACCTCAATTTTTTACACATTCCTTGCATCAAAATAAATTTCACCTTGAACATTTCCCAATGATGTGAAAAATGTTATGGGTTATTATAAATACCATCATCACTAAATGGTTACTGACGCTGGATGCACAGACCTCAGTGGGATTTGTCATGTTTAATCCTTACAAAATCTCAGTAAAGTAGGGCTGATTATTATCTCCAATATGCTGATGAGGATGCAATTAAAGGTATTTAGAAAATCATAGATAGCGGGCAAAACCCGTGATTAATACGACTATAGCGGGAACACAGCTCTGCACGTGGGTGTGACTGGCCATGCTGGCTCTCCTTTTCCTCGTGATGCGAAATCCAGAAAGTGCTGGCTCACCTGGTCTCAGTCCCGTCTCTTTAGACCTTCTGGAACCTTGACGGACATGAAAGTTCCTCCAACACCTCCTCATCCACTAAGACAAACAGATGACACAGCGCCTCTCTCAGCCACTGCTTCTCAAAACGAGACAGCCCTCGGCTGGGAAGGAAGTCATCCCTGTCCGTGAACCGATGCCCTGACCTTTTGAGTTGCTCACCTGATTAAACCTCTCCCCTCTGCGAGAGCCACTGTGCAGCCTGCCCAGAGCCCACCTGCAGTCTGCCCTGCACCCACCTGCAGCCCCCCTGCAGTCTGCCCTGC
>PVHT020000009.1:21156114-21211516 GCA_004024745.2 Catagonus wagneri | reverse complement strand
CCTGAGCCCACCCGCAGCCCCCCTGCAGTCTGCCCTGAGCTCACCCGCAGCCCCCCTGCAGTGTGCCCTGAGCCCACCTGCAGCCCACCTGCAGTCTGCCCTGAGCCCGCGTCCCCCCTCCACATCTGGCTTGGGAAGGACTTTCCTTTCTAACAGCCTCTTCTTCCTGCCCTCTCAGTCTTAGCTCTGGAATTTCTCCCATAAACCTTCCTTCCACGAATAAGCTTAAATCCTATTCCTAAAATACCAATAAGGTAAGCCAAAAATACTTCATTCCTTCGTGGATTTGTACTGTTGGCCAGTTGTTTCCTTTGTGTGCACCGACTTCCTTAATCCAAGGCTTACATCTCATATTTCTTAGCTGGGCAGAGAGTTAGGACTTAATGTGCAAAGAATTAACCCCGGAGGAGGTCCTTCTCGGCCTCCTTGTAACCTCCTCATGGCAGAAAATGGCCTGAAAAGAATCCGTCTGCTCTCACCGAGAGGTGCATGCTGCCCTTTGCTACAGTACATCCAGGCATCAGGCACGCCTTCCTCTGAACCTCCATCTCTGCGCCTACTAGACACTCTTCAAAGGTCCCAAGACAAAGGTCTGAGCTCCCCCTTGGCCACCCATTCACCCTAAGCTGGTCTTCCTGCATTTTTCCCCAAGTCAGTGAGTCATTCCCTCCGAGCTTTCGCAAGCCCTACAGTCGCCCTTGGCTCTCTTCTCTTCTCTCTCCCCTGGCCCAAACCAAGCCTTGCTTTCTGAGCACATCCGGCACCTGGCACTGCCGCCTCCATCACTGCCATCCCGGTCCAGGTCACAGCCACCCCCGCCTGCGGTGCTGACTGAGTCTCTCACCTGGTCCTGCCATTTGTCGCCAACCGCTGCAGCCCATCCATTCTTTACACATCCCTGCTGTGTCCCCCTCCGCCTGGCAAAGCAATAAAGCTATCCCCCCCCCTTTGTTTTCCGTTCACCCAATAAATAAATAAGTAAAAGGCAAGCTCCATGAAGAAACTTCTGGTCTGTTCACGGCTGTATTCCCAGTGCTTACAAGACATTAGGAGACGGAGCACACCCTCAATCAATATTTGAAGCAAGAGGGTGAGAAAGAAAAAAAACAAGAAGACGAATGGGAGGGAAGGGGGGGGTGATTTTTATTTCCAGCCTCCGGTTACTTAGGCACCGCCACGATTAGCACTAAAGCTGGCTATTACTGCAATGCCAGGAAAAGATGTTTTCTCCAGATAGCCAAGATAAAAAGATACTTCCAATGGAGAGCCAGGTTTCTAAAGACTGGCAATTCGGGGAAACGTTAAGAAATAATTTGGAGGGGCTTTCAGTTCAATGAGAGAGGTTTTAGTTAGAACAGATGGATAGAAACGTCTGGATCTAGAAAGAACAGGAGACTGAGGAAGAATCAATGCCCAGATGAGTGGCAGCCCAGGATAGACGCGCATGAATGGGCAGCAAGAAAAACAAAGAAGCCTGGTGAAAAGGGTGAAAACAATACTTGGCATCAAGCCTATCAAAACCCATCACCCGAGCCGGGCGGTGCCGCTTTGTTAAGAAGCTCGGCTGTGATGGCGTCATTGTGTACAGCCCAGCAAAGGGCTTCAAGGCAGAGACATGGGGCTAATTCGGGCTGGGGGGGCAAGTCGGTTAGCTTTCGTTGCAGAAGGTCGTCTCCCAGCCACACCTGCTATTTCGAAATAGACAGCCTTGTTCTAGCATGACGGTTGTCCTAGATAAGTCACCCACATTGGCACACGTGCTTTTTGGCTCCAGGCAGGAGAATAGTTGCAAGAGTCACCTGATGCCCTGCAAGGGGTGTGCTGTCTACTTTACCTTAGAAACTGTAGTGTTTTCTTTGTTTCCAAGTTCAATTAAAAGACTTTCTCCAGTGACGTTTCCTTGATTTATTGTAATAGATGCCTAAACCTCAGCCAGGGCATGACTGATTTCTAACACACGGCTAATGAAGGAGAGACGCCACAAAGCAACTGTCAAGTTCCGCTGACAGATCGTTTTGCTTGTGTCATGGGAGACTTTAGAAAATTTTCTCCCTGAATCGCTTCCAGATTGCTGGCATGGTGATATAATCGATCATATAATATGTGCCATCCAAAGAACTGGGGAGAAATGAAACCATCTGAAAAATCACGCTGAAGTTTAAAATACATCTGCACACAAGCAGGGCTCCCCTGACCCTCCGTGGGTCTCCTGGCTTCTTTCTCACTCCCCTGACTGTACCTAACTTGGCTCTGATTTTGGAGAGACAGCAGTGAGTGATGGCTGCAAGCAGGATCTTAGTTGCCTGCTCGGGAATGGAACCTGGGCAGCCTGGATGAAAACCAGGAACACTAGCCACCAAGACCAGCTAGGGGCTGAAAGCAGAATTGCTCTGATCCTTGCCGGCTCTCAAAAGCAAGGATGTTTCGGTGAGACAAAGACTGACAAAATAGCTACAAAGTTTGTTAGAAACACAGTTGAAAATGTGGGCAAGCACACGGAAGTAGTCTGCTCATCTAAGGCAGGAGCAAGGCAGTAATACACAGCCCAAGGAGGGGCGCAGGTGCCTGCCTCCCCCGAATGAGGGAGGACGACTGAGAGGTGGTTTCAGCCCTTACACAGCACTGTTCTTCCTGGTCTTTGCTGTCCTTTGGCCACTTACCTTGTTTCATTTCTCATGCCTGACCAAACCCAGGCCATCCCAGTATGTGCGAGCATTTTTGGCCAGGATGGATTCCAGAGCAAAGCATGGTGGGAAGGTCATCCAGACTTATTATGGCCTGGCAGCCCCTCCCTTTCTGATCCAGAGGGTTCCTTCTGTGCCTGTGGCGTTGGGGGTCTCCCTGACCCCGAGGACAGGAAGTATGTGATCTTTTGATCTTTTGACAAGCGGGGCTTAGCACCTCTCTGCCCCTGCCATTACCACTGTTTTTTTTTTTTAAATGTTTTTACAGTATATATCCAAAATAATTTATTGCATATAAACAATATATTTTTATTATCATTATTAAAGCATAGCTGATTTACAATGTTTCATCAAGTTCTGCTGTACAGCAAAGTGGCCCAGTCACACACAGTTCCCTGTGCTGTACACCGTTTTCACCATTGTTTAAAGGGTCCACAGAAGACAAGTACCAGTTATTTACCTTGCACCTGCTGCTGTTTCTACCCGATGTGTATACAGATGGGTGGCTGGCTGTGACGTCCATCCTGGAGGCCGTCCGCCTCCCGCCTCAGTCTGACTTGCTCCAGCTAAGTCCCCGGTGAGATGTGATTCTCAGAGGCACGTGGAACTTCTCTGTCACATGTTAAAAAAAAAAAACAAAGCAAAGCAGAACAAACTTCTCCATCACATGGAAAAACAAAAGGGCCCCGGCTTTCACAGATCTGGTTGGACTCTTCGTATACATTTAAAAAAGCACTGTCTGTTAGAATCACACTAGTTTAAAGAAAATTATTTCTGGCGTTCCCGTTGTGGCTCAGCGGTAATGAACTGGACTAGTATCCATGAGGATGCAGGTTTGATGCGTGGCCTAGCTCAGCGGGTTAAGGATCTGGCACTGCTGTGAGATGTTGCCGAGAACTGTGGTTGCAGACATGGCTCAGATCTGGTGTCGCTGTGGCTGTGGGGTAGGCCGGTAGCTGCAGCTCCAGTTTGACCCCTAGCCTGGGAACATCCATGGGTGTGGCCCAAAAAAAGACTCCCCCAAAATTATTTTTAGCATATTATGTTATTTCATTTATAACCATTTATATTAATGGCATTTCAATACGCTGTGCTATTTTTAGCTCTAGATCTCAGTTATTGAGAAATTACAAACCCTCTCTCTCCTCGTCTGAAGCCTTCTGTTCTTTCTACTCTCCTCCCCTGCTCTCTCCGCTCGGGCACACCCTGCCCCGCTCACGTGAACCCCTAGTTCTCAGTAAATGAGGCAGCCGAGATGGGGCGCTTACGGGGAGCCTCTCCAGGACGGTGGGGCGACTCCCAGGAAACATCGTGACCGCCCATCAAGTGATCTCTGAAACCGCTTGAGATGACTCAGCACAGGCCTCGGGGGAGAATAAAAGCCAAGTCAGACACGACCCGGGAATTAACTGAGGGGTGGCTCGGCTGGCACTTTCTGGTTTCAGAACTAAACGTGATCCCGCACGGGATCCGTCCTCCAGGAGACCCACGGCCTGGGCTTCTGAAATGCTAAAGAAGCAATGTACACAGACCGCTACCAGACATATCCGCAAGGCAGCTTCTGCATTTTTAAATACCAAGTGCTTTTGATTTCATGATTCTTTTGAACTACATCGCAAAAGGGTTACAGTGAGTACATCTTAAATCATAAGCACAGCTCTTGAATATGCAGCAGAATTTCACAGACAGCCCATTTCCACGTGGACTTAGCCAGTCCGTGGGTCAAGCCATGCCCTCAGAGCATCATAATTAAAGCCTGTTGTAACCTGTCTGGCCTGAACCTGTTCCCAGTGCCAGCTTTATACCTGGGAAGCCACCTTGGCAAAATGGGTTGCATGAAGGTATCGACTTCATGGAGTCAGTGACTTCTCTACGCCTTGGTGGCCCCAAGGTAAAATGGGGACAGTGACCATATCTAATTCTTGGAATCGCTGGGTTGTGCAAACGAGTCTGTAAGAATGCCTGGCCTTCACAAGCGTTGCATAAGGGTTTTCAACCGTTGTAACCTTAAGTGTGATATGTTTGATTCCTTTCTGGCTCCTATAACAGTTTCTCAGTAAGTTCAGGACCCAGAGAAGGGACCTTGCTGCTTAACCTACTCACATCTAAGTGGCAGGCTGTGCCACCGGTCAAAGGGCACTTCAGCTGCACTGGGCAAGAAGGCTAGTGAGGAAAGAGTGTACTGTGCTCAGAGGGAGAAAGGCACGCGGGTAAAGAGGCCAAAGTATATGCACTAATGATGCACCACCTTGCAGGCCCCAGTCCTCCTCTGCCTGTCCCCGTGAGCCGCCCTGCAAGGCCCGGGCCAACAGCCACCTGCTCGCTGAAAACTGGCCTCTTCCGCGCCCCTCTGCGCCCAGCATGGGGTCTACCTGGCCACTACGATACCATGGTAAGTGTCTACCAGCTTCAGGAAATGCACAAATGAATGTAACACACTGGACGACTCGTTCAGACCTTCATCTCGCAGAACTTTCTGAAAGGTAATCGCACAGTTATTAATGATCAAATTCTGCCCAGCATTTCATCGGCCAGTTTAAAAGGACTGAAGTATGCCACCTCTTCCTTAAACTCTTGGTGAATGAACTGCCAACAGTGTACACGTGGCTGATGCTGATGCAAGTGTACATTAAAGGTGTGCCTTTCAGCTAGATGGGGAAGGGTGCAGCTGGGGCTTCTAGAACCTTCCTCGGTACTTCCATACTCAGTGATCATCTCCATAGATCTGGTCCCTAGGGATACTGGACAGATTCCCATATCCCATGTAGTTAAGAGGACTACAACTTACACAAATAAAACCGAATTTAGTGCTTATCTATCTCAACCTTATCTGCTAACCACAGAAAAGCTACAAGCTAGCAGGTGGCAACCAGACACAAGCCAAAAACGGCAGGCATTTATTCTCAACCACAACCAAACAACAGCAAATCGCTCTGGGCACATTTCGAAGCCTTCACAAATCAGTGGGAAAAAAGGATTAACCCAGCCACAGAGGATGTTAACAAGAACGACCTGTTTTCTGCTCTTTGTGACCTAAACACCAAACGTTTCTGGAAGCGACAGCAGATAGTCCCGACATTCTCAGTTCACTTTAAATAACTTTTGTTTTGATCATAAAAATATGATATGTAGTTGCAAGTAGTTGGGTCTCGCCTCAGAAGCCATATATTAAGTGATTATATAGTCGGCAGATACACCTGTCATTTCACCCCCCCGTAAGACGTACCCTGGTCTGTCCCAGAGGCTGGATTCATCACTGTTTTCCTAAATCCAAATAAAAACAAGGTGTGATGGCTAATCTCCAAAGCTCGCCTCAGATAAACTACTTTCTCGAGAGTCACAGCCCTGCGTAGTCCCATTATGAATGTGAGGTGGCCTATGATTTGCTTCATCCAAACTAATGTCTTGGAAGTGACACCGTACCAAGTCCATGTCTAAACCTCAGAGAGATGTGGCAGCTTCTGTGTTTGTGCTCTCGGGATCCTTGAGCAGCCACAGAGGAATTTCAGCTACCTGCTGAAGAGACCCCAGGAAGAGACCTGGAATTGCTAGGAGAGACACTCAGCTTTATGGAGGGACCCCGAGCTGCATGGAGGGACCTGGGCTGCATGGAGACCTAAAGAAGCCCATCAGTTCCAGCGTCCGAGGTAAACTTCCCTAGAACTCCAGCCTCAGCCACTATCAAACTGAAACTATTTGAGAGATCAGAAGTTAGGCCAATAAAACCATCCTCTAGTCTAGAGGATGAGCTAACCAAACAGCTTTTGTTCTAGTCTTTTGCTCTACGCGTTTGTTACACGGCAACAGGGACCAAAACAACAACAGCTGACCACAATGGTGCAAAAATCACTGAAACATTTTATTCTGGATCCTTCAGAAAAGAATGTCTTAGGATGCTCTAGGCTGGCATGGAATTACTAATTGCAGGCTCTCTCCTGCACAGGAGAAGCAAGTTTAAAAAGGCGTGTAATGAGCAATGACTGAAGGGGAGATAAAACGTCTCTGTAATCAGGTGCTGTGGAGGCTAGACGGGGCCACTGGTTCTCTGAAGCCAGGCTCTCTTGGGGCAGGTCCCTCAGCAGGACCGCCACTTCCCAAAGTGTGGTCCTCAGCTTTTGATGGGCTTTCTTCCCGACATTAAGGTGCATGTAAAATCCCAAATGCTCTGGTAAACAGAGACTTCTGATCTAATGATGCCACTGAGTGCTTTCCCAAGACTGCGAATCTACAGTTTTTTGATCACATTCCACATTGACCCGTTTTTGACTGTGTATCAGTGATGCATACGTGTGCTGTAGTGGTAGGTACTTATTGCATTCATGGGTTATATATACAGTAAGAGAATACTAAAAGAAAATCTGCCAAGAGGAATGCCAGCAGAAGCTATGCTTTCTCCCCACACCCACCGTATTGCCTGTGTGCCTCCCGTTTGCAGACCTGTCCCAGATCAGCAGCTTAAGCCCACTCCACAGTCAAGCACTGGGCACATTTCAAGAGGCTGAGACGCCCACTGATGTCACAAGTAGCCTCTCTTTCTCTAGCTTGATAAAAACTGACAAAATTGGACATTTTTTCCCCTTTTTTTCTGAATCCCATTTTTGTTTTGTTGTTGTTGTTGTTGTTTTGTCTTTTTGCCTTTATCTAGGGCCGCACCAGTGGCATATGGAAGTTCCCAGGCTAGGGGTCTAACAGGAACTGTAGCTGCCGGCCTTCACCACAGCCACAGCAACGCGGGATCCGAGCTGCGTCTGCAACCTACACCACAGCTCACGGCCACGCCGGATCCTTAACCCACTGAGCAAGGCCAGGGATCGAACCCGCAACCTCATGGTTCCTAGTCGGATTCGTTAACCACTGAGCTACGACGGGAACTCCCTGAATCCCATCTTTGTTGGCATCAGAGTGTTCATAGGTCACAAGGGCTTTGCTCCAGGTAAACTGATAACCTTCCCCTGCCTGTGACCGGCCCCGTGCTGGAGCGTCTGCGGCCAACCCCAGCCTGGTGAGTCCCGCGTCCCACTCTCCACGCAAGTCCTGGAACGGAGGCAGGGGACAGGGCCCTGGGGCCTGGGCCTCACCCGTTGCCTAAGAAAACGGCTTGGAAAATCCCCGTGCACCTTCCTACCTTTGAGAATTAGGGTGAATACAAGATCGAGTGCCTTTCTGACCCGTGTGCTCTGTCACCGTCTTCCTGCTCTGCTTGGATCGCAACAGCTGGATGCAGTACGAGTCAAGAAAGGAGAGACTTGTCTCAAGAACCTGTGCTCTGACCGGAAAAGACAGTTACTGAGACGTCAGCACAGTAATGCTACAAAACAGGACAGCATTCACTTTCCCGTCTCAAGGACGCTAAGGTGTGGCATCCTAAAGCAAAGACTTGTATAAAGGAAAAGACAGAATAACCACAAACCAGTAAAAATTCATTACTGAACAATATAAGATGATCTTGTTTTCAGATCACCTCAATATATCTACATACTAAGGCTGCAGAATGAAAGGACAATATTAAAAATCTGTTCAATGTTTTATACTAGTAATGAAAGCTCAGACATGGAAATTAATACAATACCATTGGTAAGGTCATCAAAATAGGAAATGCCTAAAGGTAAATTTAATAAAACATATACAAGATCTGTACCCTGAGAGCATAAGATATTACTGAGATAAATAAAGAAGACAATCAACAAAGATATATATCACATTCATAGATCAGAAGCGTCAAAAGGTTGTCACTTACCCAGAAGTTGAGCTACCCATTCAAAGGAACTCCAATCAGAACAGACTTGTGGTTGCCAGGGGTGGGAGGGAGGGAGTGGGAGGGACTGGGAGTTTGGAGTTAATAGATGCAAACTATAGCCTTTGGAATGGATAAGCAGTGGGATCCTGCTGTATAGCACTGGGAACTATGTCTGGTCCCTTGCGATGGAACACGAAAATGTGAGAAAAGATAATGCATACATGTACGTGTGACTGGGTCACCTTGCTGTTCAGCAGAAAATGGACAGAACACTGCAAATCAGCTATAATGGAAAAAATAAAAATCATTATTAAAAAAAAGTAACTCCAATCAAAATACAACAGGAAGTTTTCTAAAGTTGACAGGCTGATTCTAAAATTTATACGGAAACTAGAGTTCCCATTCTGGCTCAGAGCGTTAAGACCCCAACTGGTATCCGTGAGGATGCAGGTTTGTCCCCTGGCCTCGCTCAGTGGGTTAAGGACCCAGCGTTGCAAACGGTGTATGTCATAGATGCAACTCAGATCCCGGGTTGTCCTGGCTATGGCGTAGGCCAGCAGCTGCGGCTCCAATTTGACCCCTAGCCTGGAAACTTCCATACACTGAGTGTACGGCCCTAAAAAGAGAGTAACCTACAAATTTATACGGAAACACAAACGACCTAGAAAAGCCAAAACAATTTTGAAAAAGTAGAAATTAGGTATCCCACGCTACTTGACTTAGAAACTTACTATGAGGAGTTCCCGTCATGGCTCAGTGGTTAACAAACCCAGCTAGCATCCATGAGGACTCGGGTTTGATCCCTGGCCTCGCTCAGTGAGTTAAGCATCCAGTGTTGGCGTGAGCTGTGGTGTTGGTTGCAGATGTGGCTCGGATCCTGCATTGCTATGACTGCGGTGTAGGCCTGCAGCTACAGATCTGATTGGACCCTTAGCCTAGGAACCTCCATATGCCTTGGGTGCATCCCTAAAAAGACAAAGAAAATGCCAAAAAAAAAAAAAAGACTTACTATGAAGTTACAGTGGTCAAAATGGCACTGGCATAAATATAGACATATATAATAATGGAATAGAGGATAAAGTCAAGAACTTGATTCTCAGGATAAGATCAATTCATTTTCAAAAATATCCTGGGGCAATTCACTGGGGAGAAGAAAATATTTTCAACAAATGGTGTTAGGACAGCTGAACAAACAAATGGACATCCATATTGGAGAAACCTGGCCTTTCTCCTATACATTAGAAATTAATTTAAAATGAATATTATAACAGCTGCAACTACAAATCAGAAGAAAAAAAAACAGGAAAAAAAATCTTTGTACCTTCGGGTAAAACAAAGCTTTTAAATAGGAAGCAGAAAGATCTTAGACTTTAACAAAATTAAAAACTTTTGCAATTCAAAAAGACACCGACTAAGAAAAAAGTAAGCCACAAACAAGGAGAAAACTTTTGTAAGACATACATTCGGTAAATTATTCCTATCCAGATACATCTCTCTCTCTCTCTCTCTCTCTCTCTCACACACACACACACACACACATACACACACACACTCACAAACATGCATGCAACTTTAAATCAATAATTAGGGAAAAAAATCTTTTTTAATCTAATATTTTTGGCAAACACCGTCCCAAAAAATACATAGAAATAGAAAATATGTACATGAAAAGGTTTTTATCGTTTTGAGCCATTAAGAAATTGTAAATTAAGTCACAGAATGGTTAAAATTTAAAACCCTGGACTTCCTGCTGTGGCTCAGCAGTAACAAATCCGACTAGTATCCAAGAGGATGCAGGTTCGATCTCTAGCCTCACTCCGTGGGTTAAGTATCTGACGTTGCCGTGAGCTGTGGCGTAGGCCGCAGACAAGGCTCGGATCTGACGTTGCTGTGGCTGTGGTGTAGGCCGGCCGCTGTAACTCCGATTCAGCCCCTAGCCTGGGA
The DNA here is from genome assembly GCA_004024745.2 of Catagonus wagneri. Lineage (NCBI taxonomy): Eukaryota > Metazoa > Chordata > Mammalia > Artiodactyla > Tayassuidae > Catagonus > Catagonus wagneri. The sequence continues at coordinate 21,201,151 of PVHT020000009.1, read as the reverse complement.
ACCTCCATAGGCCATGGGTGTGACCCTAAAAAGACACAAAATTTAAAAAACTAAAAAAATAAATAAATAAATAATAGATGGATGTTTGCCAGGTGTTGGAGTTGGGGAGAGAGATCGATCACTAAGAGAAACAGAAGTGTTTGGGGATAAAGACGATGTCCCTTATCGTGGCTGTGGCTAAGTCTGTATACTGTATACTTTATACTTTCATTTAAACTCATCAAATTTTATGTCGGTGTCACAAGTGCGGCCTAAAAAAAAATGGAAAAAGTCTTTGCTATTGTAAATAGTGCTGCAATGTGCATGGGCTGCATGTATCTTTTCAAATTGTGATTTCCCCCAGATATATGCTTGGGAGTGGGGAGCTGGATTATACCACAGTTGTACATTCAGTTTTTAAAGAACCCCCACACTGTCCAGAGAGGTGGCATCAGTTTACGTTCCTACAAACAGCGTCGGAGCGTTCCTTTTTCTCCACACCCTCTCCAGTATCTATTGTTTTAGTCTTTTTGATGATGGCCATTCTGACTGGTGTGAGGGGACAGCTCATTGTAGTTTTGACTTGCATTTCTCTAATAATCGGTGATGTTAAGCATCTTTTCATGTGTTTTGTGGCCCTCTGCATGTCTTTGGAGAAATGTCTGTTTAGATCTTCTGCCCAATTTTTGATTGGGTTATTTTGTTTGTTTGTTTGATATAAAGCTCCATGAGATGTTTGCATATTTTGGAGATTAATCCCTTGTCAGTCGCTTCATTTGCAAAGATTTTCTTCCACTCTGTGTGTAATAATTCATATGGGAAAAAAGAAAGGATATGTTTATATGTATGTCTGATTCCCGTTCCTATACTCCTGAAACAAATACATCATTGTAAATCACCTATACTACAATAAAATTAAATTTTAAAAATACATACCAAAGAAAATACATAAAACTAAATTAAATTCCAAAAAATATAGTTTAATCAGAGTTGGTGATGAGTTGACATCGCAGAGTTCTGAAAAAGAAATGTATTTTTTAAGAGTACAAATACATCTAAGATATTGTAAACTTATACTACACAGCTAAAGATTCTTTTAACCAAAACACTCATCAAATTTTATACTCACCACTGGTGATTTTAATGTGTATAGCTAAGCCAACAACAACAAAAAAAGCAAAGCAGATAGAATTTGATCTGTTTTTCAATTAAAAGAACCTGGAAGATAAGCTTCAGACTGTTAACAGTAATTATCTCTAGTGGCTTTCTGTTTGTTTATTCATTTGTTCTTAGGTTTTGTTTTGTTGGCTTTTTTTTTCTTGGCTAAATGTGTTTGTCTTTTTTACTTTCCAGAGTGATTGTATGCTAGGTAAAAAAGTGAATTTTAAATATAACTATGGTTTTCCATTGATTATAAATCCTAATAAACTATATTCAGATAGAGAGCAAGAAGGATGCACTCATTCCCTGGCCATCTTAGTCAACAGCTATGTCCCTCCTGACCAGGCTAATGACAGCAGGGACTCCTACCGACACGCCAGCCAGCCCCTGTCTAAACTTACCCTTCGTTTCTCCGTGGCTCCTTGCTTGGGGCTTTAGGAAACACAGATAGTCAGAGAGAGTGTCTGCAAAGGATCACTCCGTTCCAAGGGCCTTCCCAACACATGAATCACCCTATCCGTGGATCTTTCCATCACACGGACCTCCTTACCGCAATGGCCTTTTGAAGGTTAAGTCCCTATAGGAACTTTTCATGGACGCTCCAGTTTTCTGGACTCTTCATGAGTTTTGCCTCTCCCTTGATGTTACAAATGCTAATGTTTAAAAACTGATCTCTTGGACAAAAGCAGTACTCCAGTTTTAACACACTGCTTCTTATGTTGCGAAGCTATCACGTGGAAAGTTCTTTGACAGAGAATGCCTTAGGAGGGTGTGGCGGGGGTGGGGGAGAGAGAGCTTTCCCTCGTGAGGTGGCAGACACCTGCTGTGAGATGGCTCCTGGGGCAGCAGCAAGTGCTTTATCTTCCCCAGAAATATAGAAAATCTATGGCTGTGATAAATGATAGCTATCGCCTCCTTTACAACACAATGAATTAATTTTGATTCCGCATCCATGGCGTACTCTTCATGGGGAAAACACTACTGAAGTAGACACGGAGAATTCAAAAGAAATGGGGCGGCGGGGGAAACTCTTTGAACACGCGTTCAAATCACAGGTGTACAAATTCCCCGAAAAAGAGGTTCCTAGGCTAGGGGTCTAATCAGAGCTACAGCTGCCAGCCCACACCACAGACACAGCAATGCAGGATCCGAGCTGCATCTGCGAGCTACACCACAGCTCAGGGCAACCCTGGATCGTTAACCCACTGAGCGGGGCCAGGGATCAAACCTGCAACCTCATGGTTCTTAGTCGGACTCATTAACCACTGGGCCACGACTGGAACCCCCAACAGTGATCTCTTAAATGGGCAAAGGAGTTAGGAAACGCCCCGCGTGGCCACCTCGTCCATCTCCACATGTTATGAGGTTTCACCCAGGCTGGTTAAAGGGCATTTTAGGAGGCAAACACGGCTGGATCGGCAGCTCGGGGCAAGATCACTTCTGGAAGTGGAGGCTCGTCCCACTCGCCTCTGCACAGCTTCGACTTGAATCTCCCTCCCTGGTGAGCGCAGGACACGGGGGAGCGCAGTGACTCTTCCCACAACCCGGCTTCTGCTGTAGACTCTGCGAGGCCGGAGGGGGAGGGGGAGGCAAGGCAGAGCTGGGGAGCAGGGCCCCGCGCGTCGCCAGGGCCCTCTGCTCCCCGGCTCGAGTGCACAGCCACCCGCTGGGGAGCCTGTGGGCACCACCTTCCTGAGCGGCTCATGGCCACTGACCCAAGGGATGCTGCGCGGAGCGGAGCCCCGGCAGGGACAGGGAAGGGAGAGAAAGAGCTTGCTGCGCCCCGTCGGAAATGAGAGAACTGGTCAACCCGCTGGGGCTTCGTGGAGATCGGCCAGGAAGAAAGGCGCCTGCAGTGAGGATGCTACTGAAGTGAATCAAATGCTTTAGCTTGCGGCTGCCCCTTTTCAGTTTTCCAAATGTAAAGAACAGGAATGAACTATCTAAGAGAGCAACCTGGGCCTTCCTGTCGTGGCTCGGCAGAAGTGAATCTGACTAGTATCCATGACGGCACAAGTTCGATCCCTGGCCTCGCTCAGTGGGTTAAGGATCCAGGCGTTGCCGTGAGCTGTGGGGTAGGTCGTAGACATGGCTTGGATCCCGTTTTACTGTGGCTGTAGTGTAGACTGGCAGCTATAGCTCCGATTCGACCCCTAGCCTGGGAACCTCTATATGCTGTGGGTTCCAGCCCTAAAAAGACAACAAAAATCACAGCTTCACAAGGGGTGTCTTTGTGCTTTGTATAGTGTTAGGACTATGCAATAGTCTTAATTACATTGTGTGTTTGTAACAGAGCGCAGAGGTCCTAAAAAAGAGAGAGAAAGAAACCTGCATGGCTCCACGATTTGCGAGAGAATAGAGCGCATTGACACCAACACTTTGAGACACGGGACATGTGCCTCCTCACAGACTCATTAAGATGGAAAGTGAGTTTCCCTGCACGTTAGCGTCCTAAACTTAGCCTGAAATAAAAAGATAAAAGTAATTATGGAGGTTTGTCCCCAGGCCTGAAATTCCAAGCAGACTGTGTTGTGTCTCTCTGCAAGCCTGCAGGAAGGCCTTTGCTTTCTTCGGTTTGAAAACACCTTTGATGTGGCTGCTGTCTGACCCAGAGGGGCAGAGAGTGTCTGACGCTAGAATCCTGCAAGTGGAAGCTTGAGCCCGCTGAAGATAAAGCTGAGCTTGAAGTCGTGCATACCGTATGCTGCTTCTTCCAGGGCTCTTAAAACCAGCTCTTCATTTCAAATGAAAATGAAATTTTCCAGCATGCTGAACTTGGCATGATGCTTCTGCTTTTGTTGAGCGTTAAACTCTTGGGTGCTGAACTTCACAGAAAAAAAAAAAGAAAAAAAATCAGCTTTCTTTCATCAGTTGGGACTTGCATCTAGGCTGCTCCCTTTCCCCTGGGGAGCAACATGCTTCCTCTGAATTTTAGTTCATAAAATTCACTTTCGCAAAATATCTTGGTTTCTACAACCACAGAGCAGTAAGTTATATTTAGAGAAACTCATTCATGCAGCATGAATACATTCCATCATTTTTTCTTATTCATTACTCAATTTGTAGGGTGTTTAAGAAAAGCAAATTAAGCGATGGGCATTGTGTTACCGTAATGATACTCAAACGTGACGAAGCGTTTTAAGCAGGATGGACATTTTAATAACTTAGAGTGTAACCTCGAGCGTTTTGTTCTGGTTGTGTTTGTCTGTGTGTTTAATTTGGAAGGAAGCCTTTGAGCTCTCAAGGGGACACCCAGCATACCTCCTGCCTCCATCAATATGATTGACTTCTTTTCCGGAAAGACCCAGCCCTCCGTTATTTGGTTCGTAACCATTTTCATTAATTAAATGTACCATTAGGGAGAAATTCGTATCGTTTTTATAAAAACAAACCAAAGTGTCAAGGCAAAAGGACTCTGGATTTATACCTTAACCACCCACCTGAGTGCCAAGGGAGCTCCCTAATGAAATGAATCCTTGGAGATCATTAAGAGACATTTGACACTAAAAGTCTGTGATGTTAAGCAAAATCAAATCAAAAACTGACTTGGTTATAAACTAAAGCCTCTTTGTTAGAAACTAAAGTCTGTTTATAAGCTTTGATTTATATGCAATTCTTGCCAAAGCGTATTTTAAGTACAATTAAGGTGTCAGCATATTCTTGCTCACTGGAGGGGCTCCTATTTTAAAATGAACGTGTAAGATGCTTCAGAAACATACAGAACACACTGGGATAGGAGTTCTCTAGAGACTACCAGCGTTTTAACCCACTTCTTGGAGAACACCCATTTCCTCCTCTAGGTGCAGGGCTCTGGTCCCAGACCCCGGGCACCTTTGCCTCTGACTCCCCCACGCCTGAAGGGGAGGGATGTGCCCTGTGCTCTGACAGGTGCCCAGGAGGATGGAGACAGACGCCCGCTCCTCGCCTGAGGCTGTTCACCTCGGACCCTGCTGCGGACACGGGTTCGCGCGCCATCTACGCTCTTCCACGGGATGCGGGCACTCAGGTTGGGCGGCAAGAAACGCTGGCCCGAGGACAGCACCTGCCTGCAGAGATTAACCTCCTGTGCGGATTAACCGCTCTCTGTCACGAGACTCGACCAGCTACCCCTCCGCCTTCTTCGTCCTTCCTGCCTCACGTTGCCGCGTGAGCTCCAGCCACGGGCTGCCGCACAGGTCCTTCTAAGCCCAGCGTCTGCTCACGGTCAGAGCGGGCACCTTCCTGAGCTCAGCCCGTGCCCCTCGGATGCCTTAATAGATCTCTGTTTACTAACTTGGCTTGGGTGTTCTTCCCTCGGCAAACCTAACGCTCTCCACCTTTCTTTATTTTTTCCAGAGCCTTCTTCCTGCTGAGCTCTGTGATCTGCTCAGCGATGGGCCGTCGGACCCACCTCAGGAGGGTGCTTGGGAAAGAAGCCAGTGGATCGAGCAGCCACACGCAGGGAAAGTTCTGGGACAGTCTCCGTCGTGCGAACTCTGGTGGTTTCTACCTAAAGGTTTAATCCAAAACAGTGAAGAGAGACTTATAACCTCTGTCCACCTGGTGTCTTTTGTACTTACTTTGGGGACCTCCAGAGGAATGTGGGGTTAGCTAGAGAAGAGCGGGAGACTTGAGAAGAATGTGGGGTTACGGGCCGGTGTGCCTTAGGCGCGGAGCTGCGGGTGGAGGGTCTTCACCGCACGTCCTGCCTGAGAAAGTCAGGTGGCTGGTGGATTGGAGGATGGGGCTGGGTGAGGGTGTCTCTTCGGAGAAAGACGAGCCCAGGGTCGAAGGCAGCCAGGGCCGTGGGAGGTCCACGGAGGCAGTGGGAGCCAGAGACGCTCTGAGGTCAGTGATGCATTAGCCTCAGCGTGAACCTGCTTGCTGTGCTGAAACCTGTTTTCTTCCCTCATTCAAAGGAATGCTTTTCTTTTTTTTTTTTCTGCAACAAAACTCAGCTCATAAGATTTGGGGGATGCACCTAGTAGGGGGTTTCTCCGGCTGCACGAACAACCACGGGCACACCACCCAGCATCCAATACAGTGGACACACTACCCACAGACAGACTCGCCTGTTTACAGGCTCACGCTCACGCGCCTGTCACACACTGACGCTCAGCCACATGCATCGCACTCACGCCCTCACATACACATACAAGGACACACTCTCTAACACACAATCAATAATACACATCCACACACTCACATACACATTTGCAGACACACTCTTACAAACGCACATGGTAATTAAGACTACTGTAGAGTCCTAACACTATACGAAGCAGCCCTTGTGAAGTTGTGATCTGAGGCTTTACTGTACCCATTTTATAGCGTGAGAAGCGGAGACTGAGAGAGTGGGTAACCTGGGCGAGATTGCGCAGCAGGTCACAGAAGACCTGGAACCAGCCTGCTCACCGCCAACAGCAGACCCGGACCCGGCCCCTCCATCCGACCAGACCTGCTCTTAAACTACCTGTGAGAGGCACTGATGTCATACTGTGTGCATGTTTACCTACGGGAAATCACAAAGGCAGAGACCAAAATGGGACTTGCCACTGAATAAAGACAATGTGAGTCCTCACGCGATCGGGGCTGGCAGAAGCAGGAGGCCCGCCATGCCACGCAGGGCCACACAGGGAAGCACCAGAGTTGGGGAGGGGGCACAGGGGGCCGGGAGGGCACTGGCAGCGGCTTTACTGCAGTTTTCCTCTGAAAAAAGTGGGTGAGGCAGGGAAGCAGGCGCAGCACTGAGCAGCGTGAACAAATTTGGCGGGCTCCAGCATATAGAGGTGTCCCTGATTGCCTGCTCACTGCCACGCGTGATTAAGGCAGGGGATTACTGCCTCCTGGACGCAAATTCCAGATGGAGCGAATATGAGTACTTGCTCCAGATTGGGTAATTTCCATATAAAAAGTATGCATTGGGGAGTCATTTGCTGTCTGTAAGAATTAGCCAGTCCTGGGAGAGGCAGCCTCTCCCAGCCAGCAAGCCCCCCCCAAATGCAAAAGTACTATAAATCACTTTTTAAATGAGTAATAAAACTGAAAAAAGAAAAGTATGGGAAGCTGAAAGAGCAAATAACAGGAAGATACCATTCAGTTCTTCTTGGAGGATATGATAGTCAAGCTGAGGCTTAAAGATCGAGCAGGCGCCCAAGAAAGCAAGCGGAGGGCAGGGAAACTCCGGTTTCAGGGAGCAGCTTATCCGACGGCCCCGGGAGGGACTGGAGCGGGGAAGACAGGGTCTGTGGACGAGACACAGGCTGACATCTCCAGGCGGAGGGGGCTTTCAGCAGGTGCACGCTCCTAACATGTCTTGCGTGCTTATTTGTTTATGTCATTTTTTGGCTTGTTGATAAATATTGGGTGGAAGTATAAAGTACATGCCGAAAAGTGAGCAGATCACAGATGAGCTGCTGGGTGAACTTTGACCCAGTGACCTTGCCCTTGGGACCACCGCTCACATCAGGATATTCAATCCAGCAGCACCCCATCTGCCCCAATGTCCCTGCCATGACTTTTCTCCCGAAATAAAGCCGTTTTTCTGCCCGCAGCCCACAGATTTGCTTGACCTGCACCCTTGGATTCATGTCGGTTGGCCCACGCCCTGCGTGGACTTCCGCGTCTGACGCTTGTCATCCATTTATGGCTGTGGCTTTCTGGCTTGGCCGTATCCAGCTGCATGGTGCAAATGCACCCCAGCTTATCCAGTCTGCTGTGGGTGGGCTTGAGAGCTGCTTCTGGTGTTTAGCTGGTGTAGAAAATGCTGCTCTGCACTTTCCTCAACATGCTTTTCTTGCGTGTACGGTCTCACCTCTGTGTGTTTATCTCCTTAGTTAGGGTGTCTCTCGCTCACGGGGCCTGTGTGGGGAGATCGCTTACCTGTCTTAGGAAGAGGCTGACAAAGAATCAGGGTTCAGGGACAATTCTCACTGCCCCACCCCCGGGCGTCTGAGGAATGTTCCATCTTCCACACCCCCGCCAGCTCATCATACTGTCTTATTCATTCATTTGTAATTTCAGCCATTTAAGGGATCACACTGCAGGTCTGCATTCCATTTTCTGAATGATCTTGTTAGTTTAGTGGTCATTTTAATCCCCTCCCCGCTTCCACCTTATAAATCTCCTTTTTAAGATGTGTGGTCATTTTTTTAAAATTGGGCCATTGGTCTTTGGCTTATGAACTTATAGATGTCTTCTTACTTCCTGGATACAAGTTTTGTAAACATGTCCCCCCACCCCCCCCAACCCCCACAGCTGCCTTTTCTACTTTCTCACTGGTGTCTCTTGGAGAACAAAAGTTTTCAATGTAGGGCAATTTATTGGCCTTTCATGTAATTATTGGAGTTTTCAGTGTCCTGCTTAAGAAACTTATCTATCTTAAGATGTTAGAAAATGAACAAGTTAAACTCCCAAAAATAAGAGGAAAATTATAAATATAAGAACAGGAATCAGTAAAACAGAATGACAGAAGAAAAGGCTGATTCTCTTTAGAAGAACAATAAAATTCAATTTCTAGCAAGAATATTAAGAAACAAAAAGAAGGAATATACAGATACCAATATCAGGACACATAAAGGTGATGACCATACAGATTCTACACATATTAAAATAATAAAGATATGTTAACAGATTTATGGATCTGAAATCTGTTTCGAGATTTGAAAATCTAGATAAAGTGGAAAAATTATTAGAAAAAATATTGCCAAAACCAACGTGACATGGAAAATCCTAATAGCTGCATGTTTATTAAAGGGAATCATTGCCATATCTGTAAATATTTTACTGCATATTTAACTAGTTAAAGTTTTTTTTTTAAAAAAGATAAGGGTTAAAAAGGAAGAGTTACACTGTCGTTTCATTGTTAAAAGATGATATGCCTTTTAAAAGAAAATCTGGAATAATCCACAGATAAAAAATGTTAAAAATAATAAATGAATTTAGTGAATCTGGTGGATACTACATCAGCAAAAATGATTAGAAAATAAAAATTTCTTAAATATTTTTCATAATCTCAAAAACGTTAAAACAAAAGACCCCCACATGGAAAGCTACAAAATGACTACTGAAAAATTTTAAAGCAAACCTAAATAAAATAGTGGGCTGTGCTTCTCTTACGGGTTAGAAGACTCCCTATGGTATGACATGAACTGTCCTCTAAAAGAATCTAAAATTGTATGCGGTTCCAATTAAAATCAAATAGGAACACCTTTTGTTATTCATTTGCCCTGCTGAAATTTTGACGTATAGACATCAGAGAGCAGTTTGGAGAGAATTAAGATCCCGACAGTACCGAGCTTTCACCTCCATGAACGTAGATTATGTCTGAGCTTCTGCCAAGGAATCAGGCAAGTGTGTCCCAGAGTAAGGAAATCCTATCACAGCACTGACTCAAACGAAAGGCAGCGGGACTCGGTTTGATGGTCAAAGGCATACACGTAGCAGAGAGGAAATCAGAGGAAAAGAACGCAAGGCAGTGGGTTCCCCGAGGAGATCCAAAATGAGCCGGCACCGCGGATGATCAATGGCTTCATCAACGACCACCAGCCAAGCCGAGGAACCCTGGGCTGCGGACCCTCCCGGGGACTGGGCACTGGCCATTACCGCACCTGGACAAGTTGGCTTCCTTGGCTAATTGAATGTGCATAGAAGCCCCTGCTTCGCACTCTGTGCTCTCGTTAGTTTTTCTGGGGCAGAGACCAGGTCACCAGCAGTTTATTCACACAGCAGGTAGAAACAGTGCTGTGACAATGGAAAATCGCCGAGTGCAAAATGCCATACACCTACAGCCCAGGAGAGAGTCCCAGCCGGTCACTCTGAAATGCGCAGGTCTTCTAAAGCCAGCACTCGGCTTTGCCAAGAGCACAGCACAGGAAGCGACAGGCTGAGTTCTCCCAGGTCACCTGCCCCCACCGCCCTCGGCCTTGATTGGCAGCCAGGACAGGAGGCCAGGCCCAGGTCCCCCCTGCACAGATAGCCAGCCTTCTCTTCCCCTTCGCCAACCTGAGGCCTCAGACCCCTGGGGACATCCTGCGTCATCTATGTACTTTCTTTCTTTGAACTGAATAAAACACACACACACACACACACAGGCATTTTCTCTAACACACACGTGTACCATATATTTCAAATATATCTGTACTACTGTGGTCAATAAGTTATTTCAAGGTATTACTGAATTCTTATCTTTGACCATAATGTATTTCCTCAATTAGTGTTTTTAAAAGAACACGCATCTTTTGAATTCCTACCAAACAGGTGACATTACCAAGGGAGCACTACTGCAAGCATTCAGAAGTCACTGCTTTTCCGTATACTCAGCTTCCTCTTTCTAACTTCCCATTTTGAAAGAAACAACACAAAGTTAGGTGAAAGGCAAGAACTCTAGGAGTTCCCATCTGGCTCAGTGGGTTAAGAATCTGTATACAGCAGGATTCGGGTTAGAGCCCTGGACTCGTTCAGTGGGTCAGGGATCCGGCCTTGCTGCAAGCTGTGGTGTGGGTCACAGATGCAAGTCAGAGCCCACGTTGCTGTGGATGTGGTGTCGGCTGGCAGCTGTGGCTCTGATTCAACCCGTAGCCTGGGAACATCTATATGCCATGGCTTCGAACCTAAAAAGACCAAGAAAAGGAAGAAAGAAGAAAGAAAGGCAAGAATTCTTGAGTATCTCTTTCTTTCCTCAGTCTTAGATGACAGGAATGTTTTTGTGGATTTTGTCACTAGCCCATCTGTAGGGTACACGCTGAACACTCTGCATTTCTTCTTGAAAGGTAGCAATTGCTATATTGACTGGTTACCACTAGGATCATACCTGCGATGATGGGTAGGAGAAAGTAAGCGCTCCGTGAAGGATAAAATCTGAAACTACAAACTATTCTTTTTCAAATCACAAATTACTTTGAATGCATCTTTCAAATAAGACAAAGGAGCAAAGTCATAGGAGTTTTAGTTATTTGCCACTTCGAGTCTGTAGTTCTGTCTTCTGCTGTAGACAGACGGACTGTACGAGCCCACAGAGTTTCCCATCTTTATTTTCAGCAAACAGCATTGACCCCCACTGCAGCACAGAATAGCCTTGGATCACGCTGTCTTCAACTGGCGGATGTATATTCTAGCAACGACCTCTCCCCCCACCCCGCCTCCACTGCCGACAGGTTTATAGCCGGGAATATAACAATTCAATCAGCCGAGAACCGCAGCCCAAGCATCTGCTGTGTTTCTTCAACAGAATTTCTAATGCTTCTGCGGTCGGGACAAGCAGACAAAGGATGCGGCGTGTTGCTGAACAAACAGTGTTGAGCCATTAGGGGAACTAATTATTTAACGTCACAAGAATGTCTGTGGAATCCATCCTTCCTCCTAGACTTGTGCAAATTTGACTTTGTCAAACCCAAACGCAGGCTTCGTGTTTCCTTTAAGGCACCAGAGTCACCGAAGAAACAGACTCTGAGAGAGGGTCGTGGGCGCAGGGGCTTGCAAGGGACACTCTCCGTGTCAGAGCCGCTCAGGCAGCAGCTGGCAGAGCAGAGCCTGGTCTGAAGAGGCTCAGCGACGCAGACAGAGTCCAGGTGGGTGAGGCAGTAACTCAACCCACTGGGATTCAGAAAATCTACTTTTCATTACCTGTGGTCTTAAAGAATAATGCCTCCAGGGTATTTTGCACTTGTGAGAGTTTTAAAGTGACTGTATTTGATCTAATACGAAGAAAACGGATTGCACGTTTTTGATGTTCTCATTTTACACTGTATTTGAAACAGTGTGCTCACGTTACGTGATGTAACCAAACATTCTTTTTAATTCAGGGAAAATTCAGATTACAGTTTTGACCTCAGAGCACAGGCCTGTGCTTCTGTTTTTCCTATGGTTACGGACTTGAAGAAACAGTATTGCAAATTTCGGCATGCCGTGAAGGGTGTGGGTCTTAACCCGGGTCTGTGACACTCCAGACTCAGAGCTGTTCCTTTGACTTTCATTCCCTTAAGGCAGATCTTTGAGAACAGCTGAATGGGAACTGCTTTTATTCTTAAATCATAATCCAAGAACTAAGAATGGAAGCAATTTATTATAAGGACCAGCCTCATTAGCCAAGCATGGATCATAAGTAAAAAGTCAATCATGCTTCCTTACACAGACTCCATTCAGTGGCAGGGCTTAGTTAAAAAAAAAAAAAAATTTAAATGTACCAGCAGAGGAACAGCAGCTCTAAGCTGCAGACCCTCAGAATAAGCAGGGAAACATGCGGTATTCCAGCCTAATAAAGTCAATTAACGTTTCTCAATCAAATAAAGATCAGACAAAACAGGATTTAGGATTTCAGCCTGTAAACTGAAATTAATAACCCAGAAGAGGAAATGCTCTTATGATTTGAGGCCAACTGATAAGTCCGTCGGTGAGGACTGAGGGCCGCTGGCATTCCAAGACAACGGGGGGCAGTGCAGGCATCTTTCTAGGTCAGCCTTTGATCTGTGAACAGATATTTTCTTAAAATATTTAAGCTGAATTTTTGTCAATCAAATTACACTTTGCTTACACTTCTATTCTGTCTCCTGGGTTCTCCGGTTCATAATAAATGATCAAGTAATAAAGCCATCTTTAATGCCCTATGCAAGCGTGACTTTAAAGAAGCCTGAAATTATTTATTCTTTCTGTGTCAGACGATCTAAAAGTGGGGCATCTGGGGAGTTCCCGTCGTGGCGCAGTGGTTAACGAATCCGACTAGGAACCATGAGGTTGCGGGTTCGATCCCTGCCCTTGCTCAGTGGGTTAACGATCCGGCGTTGCCGTGAGCTGTGGTGTAGGTTGCAGACGGCTCGGATCCTGCGTTGCTGTGGCTGCGGTGCAGGCCAGTGGCCACAGCTCCGATTAGACCCCTAGCCTGGGAACCTCCACATGCCGCGGGTGCGGCTATAAACCCGCGGCCATAAAATGACAAAAGGCAAAAATAAATAAATAAATAAATAAAAAATAAATAAATAAAAGTGGGGCATCTGTATGACTCCCACACTTTCCTACTGTTTCCCACACTTTATAAGCCTTTTCTGAATTTGCAGGATCACGAAAGGGTCTATCTGGATCCTAGCTGTTTAAGAAAATTAAACCCAGAAGAAAAACAGCTGTATCTTTGCATAAAGGAGGAGATAAGAGTCACTAACACAGGCAGGTGGGAAGGAAAATCCTGTGCTTGACCTCCCACCTTCTGAACATGCTGGACCCTTGGTCTTGACTTGGCACAGAACATCCAGCTTGTACTTGTTTCCATCCCAAGGCATGCACCCATCGACCCATGTGCTTCCACCAGGTTCGTCTCGGTGGCTCTGGACCCTTGACTGCATCAGCCTCCTCCCCGGGAAGCCCACCTCTGCATCCTGCCTCCTCGGTGCCTCTGACTCAGTGCACAGCACAGCCAAGGAGAGGAAGCACAGGTGTCTGAAAGGGCTCAAACTCTCAGTCCATCGCATTCTGCCCAAGAGACCGCTCAGATATGTCCATCTGCGAACGAAAGTTGATCGGGACAAACTTGGAGGTTTTTATCATGATTAGTTGAGGTTGTATGGAGATGTCCAGCACATAGTAGGTGTGTAACAAAGCCCCCTCACCTCACCTCATTGTTCTGTGTTAATGACCCACTGTGACTCTGATTCCTGGTTCATCAGTATCTCAAAGCGACAGAGGGAAAAGTAGCTTGGCTGCTCCCTCTCTGTCTTCTGAGCATCCTTCGAGATACTGAAGGAAATTTCGAGATAAAATCCAGCTTCGTTTGTACAAGTCACACTGGTACTGTAGACACCTGAACTCTGACCTGACAGTGTAAAAGTCAGAATTCGTGAGCACCGGGAGATTCAGAGACTGTCTGCTTCAGTGTCCTATGTCCCAGGTACCACGCTTCTCAGTCCAGTCGGGGGGTGGCAGCGGTAACAAATGATCTCAGGCGGAGTGCCAGGAAAGAACAGACAGAGTTCTTTTCCTCAGTTCTGGAGGCTGGAAGTCTGAGATCGGATCCCAACACACTCCGGTTAAGTAAGGACCCACTTCTGGGTGCCAGACTGTTCCTTTCGTCCCCACACAATGAAAAGGGCGGAGTGAGAGCAAGCTCTAGTGTTTTTTTCTTAAAACACCCTTACGAGGGCTCCATCCACAGGACCTAGTCACCCCTCGATGGCCCCACCTCCAGATACTGTCATATTGGTCTTAGGGGTTCAGCATGTGAATTTGGGGGAGACGCAGACATTCAGGGCATTTTGCACCATTTGTTGGACCAGTACTGGACTTACATTATTTCCTGTAGCTCTGACAGCAATTCTTGTCGGTAGGAATTATCCCCAGTTCACACACAGGGTTATCCAACCAGTCGGTAGCAAAGCCAGGACAGAGGGTGGTCCAGCCTCCTTCCACCTTATTGCACTGAGCCCTTAAAGTCTTCTGGAAGCTTCAGACAGAGCTGCCACCATCACCGGTTTCCAGGGCTGGGAACCTTTCCTGGTGTGGCTGTGAGTCTAAAAGAGGATCAAGCGAGAATACGGTGCTGACCCCGTGCAAATCAGCTGTGAATCAGGCAGATCAGCCTGCAAAACAAACACACAGACAAATGCACACACCCAGGCATACGTGATATGTACGTAGGTAAATGTATGTCAGCTGTCAGCCTGTGCAGGCACCCTGCACAGTGGAATACACTCTGGGCAGGAAAGTCTTGCAGTGTCGTTCCCGATGGGCCTGGGTCTACACAGAACCCCCTCCCTGGCCAGTATCAGGGACCTGGTGTTGACATCGTCTCTAAGAAGGAGTACAGTTTCAGGAGAAAGAGGTCAACCCAAAGTAGAGTGAGAAAGAGGGAAGCACGGTTGCCACAAGCCCAGTCAGCTGAGCCAGCCTTGGGGTCAAGGGCATAAACAGCTCTCAAAGCTCCCCGCACAGCTGCAAAGGGTTCGAGGACTTTCATCTATCTGAGCAATAACGCTTCCAGGCTGTTATTCTCTCAGCAGCCTGAGAAATCCAAGAGAATGAAGAGATAAGCTCGGTCGACAGGGAGGAAGTCGACAGACTGTGAGAGCTCTGTGGGTCTGTTTTTCCTTCTTTATTACGCAGGGGAAAAAAAAAAAAGCCAATTGCTGGAATGCAGACAAATGCAGCACAGAGCAGAACGCCGATATCCTGGAAAATCGAACGCGATTGGCTTCAACAAAGGGCCCTGCATGGATTGATGTATTAAAACGGGTCCCCGTGGGCACGCTCCCCTGCCTTGTACGCATCCTGGAAATCAATGGGCACGCTGTGCGGCTCACTGGGCTGTCTTTGAGCATAATTAATTAATGAGGGCATTAAGCTACTGGAATGAAATCTACTTTTCATTACCTGTGGTCTTAAAAAATAATGACTCCAGGGTATTTTCCACTTGTGAGAGTTTTAAAGTGACTGTATTTGATATAATAAGAAGAAAACTGATTTCGTGTTTTTGATGTTCTCATTTTACACTATTTTTGAAACAGTGTGCTCAAGTCATGTGATGAAACCAAACATTCTTTGCAATTGAGGGAAAATTCAGATTACAGTTGTGACCTCAGAGTACGGGCCTGTGCTTCAGTTTTTACCACGGTTATGGACTCGAAGAAACAGTATCAAAAATCCCCTCTTTAAAACACTGTACTAGGAATTCAGTGAGACATTGAGAAAAAAGGAAATTTGTACCCATCATGTGCAGCCTCTGAGTTTCATTCAAGTGTGACGACTGTCAACTTTATTTATTTATTGTCGTTTTGTCATTTTGGGGCCATAACCGCGGCATATGGAAGTTCCCAGGCTAGGGGTCTAACCGGAGCTACAGTTGCTGGCCTACACCACAGCCACAGCAACGTGGGATCCGAGCCACATCTGCAACCTACACCACAGCTCACGGCAACGCCAGATCCTTAACCTACTGAGTGAGGCCAGGGATCCAACCTGCAACCTCATGGTTCCTGGTCAGATTTGTTTCCTCTGCACCACGACGGGAACTCCTTTTTTTTTTTTGACCATCAACTTTAAATTTTGCAAGCCCACACATGTGCATACGTGCACGCACACGCATGCACACACACACACACACACACACACATACACAGCTCCTTTTCTAAGCATCTGGCCCTGATGCATGTTTCAGCTTTCCAGCTCTCCCTCCCACACCGTCTGAATCCGAGTGTTCCTTTCTTTGTGAAAGCTTTTCCCGTAACCCTCCCTGGTCTCACAGGCTGTTTTGCTGTAATTCACCTTACCAAGTTCCAAAGTGCAACTAATTCCAAGGAGGAAAAATGAAAATAAATCCACATGAAGACAGACTATAATGACACTTGAACCCAAAGGAAGATAAAACCCTATAAGCAGCCAGAAAAAGAACACATCTGAGTGTGTGTGTGTGTGTGTGTGTGTGTGTGTGGACAGAGAAATGAAGAAGAGTCCTTCAAAGGAATGAGAATAACAGTTGACTTCTTGCTAACAAACATGGAAGCCACAAGACATGAAACTGACATCTTCCGTGAGTAGGAGAGAAATAATTCTATACCCATTACATGTATCTTTCAAGAACAAGGGGACAGGCAGGGACGGCGGGCGCTCTATCAACCATCGGCGGAGGACTTGCAGGCTAAGAACAGTGCAGCCCTTGACCTCCGGGGGGCGCCCTGCTCTCCGACCCTGCACAGCCACTTTCCCCACGGAGCCCTGGCGGAGCGCGGTTCTCGCGGCGTGCGTCCTAAGGTGTCCGGGCATGATAATTCGCAGGTCCCCTCTGAGACTTGTCTCTGGGCTCATAATTTCGCTGCTGGCTCTTCATACGCCAGCCCGGCGTCCCTGCCTGTCCCCCTCCCGCCACACGCCAGCCGTCCCTCCTGCTTTTCCGTCAGCTCGCTTCCTTTTGTTCCAACCTCCTTGGAAAGACCGGACAGCTGGTCACCCTCCTCAACACGTAACAGCCCCTTTTATTCTTGAAAACGGTTATTACATCAGTTGACTAAATCATCCTATTCCATCCTTTCCTCCGATTCGCGGTCCTTCAAGCCCGACGGCACAGTCCCCGCTCCCCGCAGCGCCCCTTTCTGAATGGTCCCCGTGTCCTCGGTGTGTGGACCCTCCAGGGGGACGCCTCTATTTATTGGCCTCTCATTAGGGGAGTGAGTGCGGAAGCCTTTCTGTCTGCATTTCAATACCGAATTGTCACTAATGCCCCTTGTCCCTTCCCTTTAAAGGGGCTGCGGCCTCCTCAGCTTCCCAGCAGACACCCCTTCACCGCTAATGAGCCGGGTCTTCCTGCTAATTAACCTCCACCTGCTCCCCCCCTCCCGTCTGACTCCTGGCCTGAGAGATGCTGGCAGGGCCCCTGCAGATGCTCGGCAGCTGTAGCCACGCCCAGGGGCGTCAGCTGGCCGCCACACAGAGATCTGGAGACAGGACAACAGTTCGAGGTGACAGGAAACTCTCAGCTTCACAGCTTTTTCTCCCCCTCCCCCAAATTTCCCAAAACAGAAAGTGAAATGTCAGCCAGAACTGTCCCGTCATGTTTCAAAAGCAGTTTCATAGTAACAATAGATTCACAAGAGCGATAAGGACTGAAAAAATGTCTAGCTTCTTTTCCCAGCCATCTGGATGATTTCTCCTGGCATCATCACGAGAACGTGTGCCCTCGACACTCAAGATGTCCCTAACCCCCGGCAGGGCCATCTGAGATGCTCCCTGCTTCATTGCTCTGTCGGGGCTGAATCAGAGCTGCAGCTGAGGCCTGCGTTCCAGCCACAGCAACCCCGGATCCGAGCTACATCTGCAACCTACACTGCAGCTCACAGCAACACTGGGATCCTTAACCCACTGAGCGAAGCCAGGGATCGAGCCTGCATCCTCCTGGATACTGTGTCGGGTTCTTAACCCACTGAGCCGCAACAGGAACTCCGTTCTCTGTTTTCTTAACACCCCAAAAGAGCTGCAACTTGGTAAGTTTCATGGGCATGGATTTTTCTAGAGCCTTGAGTATTGCAAATAATTCCTTCGTCAAGCCTTCTGCTCAGGGCTTTCCTACTTATTCAGATGTGGTCCCTGGAAAGATACATCCGTCATTCGAGAGAACGCAGCCAGGTGGTAAAGTCTGCTCCTGAAGGGTGCTTAATTGGGGTTGATTTCTGTGTGTTCTTTTTTGCTTTACTGAAACCAAAAGCAATGAGGTGCTTTCTTTGGACTGAAGGCAGAAGGAGCGGAACTGAGCCGGTGGGGGACAGTACTGGTTGGCCCACACTTCAGCCAGTTAGCAGGCATCCAGCCTCGCTCTGTCTCAGATGCTGGAAAAGGCGTTATAATTAGATTTTTCCATCCTTGCTGCAAAATAACTGTCAATTGTCTTGCATGCCCACCCATGGGTGCACCGCCCATATTGAAGTTTTAATCCATGTGCCGAGAAATTATATGGGGATCAAATGCACACTGCACTAGAGAAGGACTCCTGATTGTTCTCGATGGTAGGATTTCATCTGAAAATAAGTGCTGATTTCCATGCATTTACATCTAAAATGCAAATCACAGTGATCCCTAGAGGAGAGCAGAAGGCAGCTTGCTTCTTCCTTAATCTGCAAAGCAGAGGCCCCATCAGTCTTTAGAGTAACAAACCCACCAAAGATGTTTACATCACCAGCCCCCTGCGCAAAATGTAAAACACCCGATTATGTGTACCCAGGCCCCTGTGTGCTCCCCGGCAGGCAGCTCTGAACCGCGCCTCTTCCATCTGCACCTGATTCACGGCACGCTGGCAACACAGGAGACGACGCAGTGCTGGGGGTGGGACGGGGGCGTCTTTTTCAAAGAAAACCATGACTAAGGGGCAAGTGGTACCCGGTCACTCCTGGGAGAGGATCGGGATTAGTCAAGTTCAGGATCTAGTTCAACAGCCACTTGGCTGGGTCGGAACAGGCTCCCGCGCCCGGAGTCGGAGCTGGTGTTAAAAGTAAGGGAGACGCGTGTGTGGAACACGCGTGCGTGCTCACGGCGCCCGAATGTGTGAGCGCCAAGTGTGTGTGAGAATGGGAGTGTGCGAGCGGGCGCACACCCATGGGTGTGTGCGTGTGGGTGGGTGGCGCACGCGGGGGTCGGCGTCTTCTGAATATTAAGTGGCACGCTGTTTCTTGCCATGTGAAAAGAAATCTAAATTTAAAATTCTGGTTTTTTAACGAAAGAAAGCAGTCCCTGTCTATGAGCTGTTACAGGTCGTTTTCAGTACCTTCTCCTCCTCCTCCCCGCCCTCCGGGCGGGGACACAGGACCCCCGCGAGGATTCCACTGAGCCTGGAGGGCAATACGGGAGCAGAGACTAAGCCAGCCAGGGTGGCTTTTTCATTCCAACAGACACGGAAAGGTGTTTCCTCTTCAATATGGATTTGATATTTGGACTGACCATCAATGCCTGACCTTGAGAGATGGTGTGTGGGTTGAAGAGTCACAGACAGAGGGGCGCGATGGTGCAGCTGACACTGACCGTCCTGGCGAGCCGGCAGGGGCACCCGTGCCACATGAGGGAGGGGACTGTCACCCTTCTCTCCAGACACTAGGAAGGAGAGGTGGCGTTCCTTTAGGGGACTCTGGTCCCCAGCACCCACTGTCCCGCGGGCCCACCAGGACGTGGGGGAACAGACAGCCTGGAATGAGCCCACCAGGGGTGTCCAGAGCTGTGACACCAAGCATTCTTCCCGCTCCGTCCTCTGACTGCTGCCCCCTGAGAGGACAAGCAATTAGATGTTTGGAAATCCTGTGCATAGAAAGAAGATGGGGTGCCTTGCAGCAAAACATAGTTTTTTTTTATGAGTTATAGCATTTCTACAGCTTTCTAGCTGGAGTTTCTGTGATAAAAGACAAAACGTGTGGAGCTCTCTTGTGACGCAGCGGGTTAAGGATCCAGCGTTGTCACTGCAGCAGCTCTGATCGCTGCTGTGGCACAGGTTCGATCCTTGGCCTGGGAACTTCCACATGCCTCAGATGCAGCCAAAAGGGGAAAAAAAGGGGAGGGGGGATGAGAAGTAATCCTGTGGCTTAAAAATAATCTGTGCTCTGTGACTTTTTTTTTTGTCTTTTTGCCTTTATCTAGAGCCGCACCCCCGGCATAAGGAGGTACCCAGGCTAGGGGTCTAACAGGAGCTGTAGCCGCCGGCCTTCGCCACAGCCACAGCAACGCGGGATCCGAGCCGCGTCTGCGACCTACACCACAGCTCACGGCAACGCCGGATCGTTAACCCACTGAGTAGGCCAGGGATCGAACCCGCACCCTCGTGGTTCTTAGTCGGATTCGTTAACCACTGAGCCACGAAGGGAACTCCTGTGCTCTGTGACTTTAACTATAATCATACCCTGTCTTCCTCCCCACATGTTGTGGGGTGCCAGCTTGATCCGGTTCCCACATGCCCGTCAGCCCTCAGCCTCTCTGAGAACCTACTCTTTTGATCCTGTGGTCCCTTTCTCTGGCCACCAGTCTCCGTTATTCCCGCTCAGCCTGCTGGACCTCACAGCCCTCGCCCGAGCCTGGAGAGACCAAACAGCCCAGCAGGTCTGGGGCGGGGGGCACGGCCAGCACTGGCTTGAGAGGCCAGAGAGCCCTGGGGGTTCCGTCCAGACCCGCCCGAGATCAAAATCACTGTGGGTTGTTGGACTGAGGTCAAGAGGTTAGCTGATTCATGGCTATTCCTTTGAAGTGTGGGTCTCAGCCTTTCTCTTTTCTTTTAAAATGTCTCTCTGGGGGTCCCTACTGTGGCTGGGTGGAAGAGGCGGGTTCCATCCCTGGCCTCACTCGGTGGGTTAAGTATCCAGCATTGCTCCGATTCGACCCCTAGCCCAGGAACTTCCATATGCCGCAGGTGCAGCCGTAAAAAGGAAAAAAAAAAATCTTCATCGTTTTGAAATTACAGGAAGAGTGTGACCGGATATTCTGAGTGAAATACACAGAAGAGCTGGGTTCCGCCCTCGCCTGCCCGCTCTCGCCTCGTCTCTGGGGCCAGGCCCGCAGCCTCCGCACAAGCAGGTGTATCACACGCATTCTGCCCCGCAGGCTGGCCTGCCCCTCGTTTTGCCGATTTATTATGAGCACGCCGTCAGCCAGCGGACAGAGGAAGGAGGCTGTTGATCTAACACTATCTCTGTTTTGTCAGATACGTTCAGGGACTCACGGGTGTATTTTATATAAATTGGATTGAACTATTATTCTAATCTGTTTTTTTTTTTTTTTAGGGTTGCACCCGTGGCATGTGGAGGTCCCCAGGCTAGGGGTCAAGTCGGAGCTGCCGCTGCCAGCCTACACCACAGTCACAGCAACACCAGATCCGAGCCACATCTGCGACCTACACCACAGCTCAAGGCAATGCCAGATCCTCAACGTCCTGCAGGAAGCCAGGGATCCAAGCCGCATCCTCATGGATCCTAGTCGGGCTGGTTGCCACTGAGCCACAACGGGACCTCCCTATGATTCTAATTTAAAGGGGTCTCCTTTCTCCGTGTCTCCTTTTCCTCCTCTCCTCCCCCGCAGCACAGAGTCCCTCTCCCTGCCTTCCATCGGAGGAAGCAGGCTGCAACGCTGCCTTCTGAGTAAGACTGTCACACAAGCACTGGGGAGTGTTCATCACCCTTTACAGAAATAAGAGCAAATTGTCGACATAAAAAGTGTGCACAGCCTAAGCGGTGAGAATTAAGTCTTATATGCGATCAAATGAGGACTCTAGCCTGGGAGGCAGCATTTCAGAGGGCCCAAGAGACTGCTCCGAAGAGGCGGGGAATTCAGTGCACATGCGATTTTGGTGGAGGGGGCGGTCCATGCAACGAAGCACACGTTTTACAGAAGGTCGCCGCTGGTCACGAGGAGCAGACGTCACCGTGAAGGATTTTAGCATTTTCTAGATACAAGGAGATGCAAGGACTGGGCTCATACATTCTCCTGAAAATGTCTAACTCTCTGAAGCCCTGTTCTGCCAGTTCTCCCAGTGCTCAGAGCGCTCACTGCTGCTCTCCACCCCAGGCTCCTTTGGCGGGGGGGTGAGGGTCGGCAGCTGCCGTGGCGGCTCATGATTCAGTCCGTGTGGAGGCAGATGGCAGGTGACCATCTCCAGTGCACAGGACTATGCGTGGTTCCCTGCAGCGCACCTTTCAACCTCCACAGCACCTTGTAGGATTCTTCCCAATCCACTTGCTACATCTAATGTGTTCTTTCAATAACCGCACACTAATTTATACAGTGGAAATGGCCTGCGTGATTCAACCATTCAGCAATTCCCCTGCTGATGGTTATCAGTTCTGCCACATGGGCCTGCGCAACTCCCGTGTTCCCATCTGTGAAATGGGTTCCCAGCGGGAGATTCTGGGCAGACAGATGCCCGGTCGTCCACCAGAGCAGCCCTCCCGGAGGGGGCGCACGTCACCCCCAACCAGAAGCGCCCCCGCCCACTCCCTCCGCACCTCCCCTAGCTGCGGGTCCCTGGCTCTTTGTTCATTGTTGCCAGTCAGGTGTGTGTAAAGTGACAGCTGTTTTTTAAGTTCATTTGCATTCCCTGGGGTGAATTTGATCTTTTCATAGTTTATGAATCACTTAGATTTGCTCGCCTCTGGATTTGTGATTCAGATCTTTAGCCATTTGTCTTTTGAGCTGTTTGATTAGTAAAGCTGTTGATGCTTTTTTTAAAATGCAGTGAAGGCTTAAACTTCTGGACGCTCTTCTGGGTGGATCTGCGTCTCAGCTCTGCCTCTTAGCACCCAAGCTCCCTGCTGGTGCCTCGGTGTCCTCGCCTCCGAGTTGGGAATAGAAATCCTGCCTCACAGGGGTACAGAAAGGCTTGTTAGCGAGATAAAAACATTATGACCCAGGTGCTCGTTAATGCAAACTTTCATCTCTATTTATTCAGCATGTGATGTCTCGGGATTTACAAACTTTTACAATTTTTATGTTATAAAAATGTGTACTTATTTCTGTATTTTTCCATTTTTTATTAAAGTATAGTTGATTTACATAGTTGTGATTCAGTTTCACATATATATATATGTATATATATATCTGAAACACAATACTGTAAGCCAACCGTACATATATATATTTATAAATTATTTTTCAAATTCTTTTTCATTATAGGTTATTATAAGATACTGAATAGAGTTCCCTGTGGTACTATTATTATTTATCTATTTTATATATTAGTAGTGTGTATCTGTGCGGAGAAAGACAAATATAGTATGATACCGCTTACCTGTTGGAATATAGAAAACGACTTTATTTACAAAACAGAAGTAGACGCACAGACACAGGGAACAATCTTATGATCACCAGCAGGGTCAGAGGGGAGGAATACATTTAACATGGGTATTTATTTTTAATTTTAAGGCTTCTATTTTTCCTGACTCACTTAGGGAAGTTCCCACCGCCTTTCAGTCTGGGACACACTTGTCCCAGCAGAGTCGCAGACTTCTTAACCCCAGAAGTGCAGTTTCCTGGTTTCCTCCTAAGGCTTGAATCCGCTCCAGTTTCTGCCTGCTTGTGGTCCCACCTAGAAGTTGTTTGCGTGTTTTGTCCAGAGCTGTTCTGTTCCCTGTGGTTGGAGTGGTAAAACCCTGTGCCACCCTTCACAGCCTGGTCCCCGGAGAGGCTGAAGCCCTAAGAGCCTAAGGTTGCGTTACATGCAGTGCAGTCACTTCCCCTCTTTGAGGGGCAGGTTTCGGGAATAAAAGGCCGGCCATTGAAGGTAATTTAATTGATCATTTTTATTTCTATCATACTACCAGTAGCTTCCTCTTGGTTTAAATTTTGCTATTAAATAAAACAAGCTGGGTGGGAGTGGGAAGTAATGGGAGTTTGGAGTTAGTAGATGCAAACTATTACACAGAGAATGGATAAGCAATGAGGTCCTGTGTATAGCCCAGGGAACTGTATCCAGTCTCATGGGACAGACCATGATGGAAGATGGTATGAGAAAAAAAAAATATATATATATATATATATATGTATATATATGACTTGGTCACTTTTCTGTGCAGCAGAAATTGACAAGATATTGTAAATCCCCTATAATAAAAGTTTTTTTGAAAAAATTGAAGTATAAACAACTACGGTTATTTTTTCAAACATTTAAATTGAAAATGGCATTTTTTGCAGTGTTTTCTGATTATTATTTCTAATATTTGCGTGAGACAAGCAGAACGAGAGTCCTTATTTTACCATAAAATAGATAACTTATGCACCAATATCAACAGCTCACCTCTTGGCAATGACTTTGTCCTCTTCTTTCTTGGGCGTCTTTCTCATTGCCACTCCTACGTTGATTTGTATCAATCTCTGACTAATTATTCCACTTTCTAATTAACTGCTTTGGTAAGTTAAAGCGGTATAGATGAATGGAGTTTCTTTGTATTTAATTGCTAGATGTCTGTTTTCAGTGAGACTGCAAATCATTTTGGCAAATATACATTGTTATGCCTTTTATTGCCAATGACTCAAGAAATTAATGATGTAATTGATTAACTCTA
The DNA here is from genome assembly GCA_004024745.2 of Catagonus wagneri. NCBI lineage: Eukaryota > Metazoa > Chordata > Mammalia > Artiodactyla > Tayassuidae > Catagonus > Catagonus wagneri. The sequence goes on along the minus strand of PVHT020000009.1, from coordinate 21,176,537 downwards.
ATTAATGACAGTGACTGATATCGGCTGCTCCGTCTACAGATGAGTGGAAAACACATTTTTCCATCTCATTGGCTTTCATCATATCCTCTTCCATATTCAAATGGGGGAGGAGGTGAAAATGCCAGCATCTGAAACAAAAGCCACCAATCAGTCATTGTACCCATGCTGAAGAGTCAATTCCTTGTAGACTGGACATACATATCCGCAGTCTGGGGTGGTATTGAATTTCCCACAACTTCAGAAGACAGAGTGAAAAACACTTTAGAAAATGGCACTTGCTGTCAAGGCCAGGGTCTGGGATTGTAAGACCTTCTTGGTGCTCAAGCAGGAGCTGAGAAAGTGTGCATTGATTCATAATCGGAACATTGCCAGGGTTCGGGACCATCTTGTTCTGACAGCTTTGACACTGCAGCACCATTCTGGGTCATGCTTTCAACTGCCGCACTCCAGAGCCGGCACCTCGTGCTCTTCCGCTTTGGGGACAAACAGATCCCAAACCACCAAGTCTGGCCTGAGACCTTCTGCCACTCGATCCTCACCTACCTGTCCAATCCTATCTATTTTACTAGGTGTATTTTGTACCTGGGATTGCAGGTAGACCAGCAGCTGCAGCTCTGATTTGACCCCTAACCTGGAAACTTCCCTATGCTGCAGGTGTGGCCCTAAAACGGGAAAAATAAATAAATAAATAAGTGACCCTAAGTGATCTTTCCACTTCTCACACCCAGGATTCAGAGTGTTTATAACTATTACAGATGTCACCATAAAGTCAAGCAGCTTCTTCCAAGCGTGCATGTAAGCCTCACTAAGATTTAAAGCTCAGGCACTGACAACCGTATGTTTATCTGCTTTTCCGATTTGGTGTCTGACAAAGAGGCATTTTGTAGAGGTTCATTCTTAAGCTACCCGGGAAGGCGGGGCTGGACCTTAGCACCAGCCAAGGCTAACTGAGCGCTGCAGGGCAGTGCTGGAATACTCTTGCTGGCTTCCGACTCCTCTTGTAAAATATGATGCGTACAGGATTCAGTAATTATCAGAAAGAAAAAGACAAATACCCTATGATAGCACTTATATCTAGCATCTATTATATGGCACGAATGAACCTTTCTGCAGAAAAGAAACTCATGAACATGGAGAGAACAGGCTTGCAGCTGCTAAGGGGGAGGGAGAGGGAGTGGGATGGATGGGGAGTTTGGAATTAGCAGATGCAAACTATTGCCTTTGGAGTGGATAAGCAATGAGATCCTGCCATATAGCGCTGCCATATGATGTGATGTCCATGCTTATGTTCTCGTATATTTTTAAGAGAAAACCCCATTGTGAGTAGATATCGTCAGCCACCTATGGCCATAACAGAACTAATATAACCAGCCCAAAAGAATGAACTCATTCAGCAGTAAGCATTTATTTAGCTTACACACCTTACATGTGATGGAACATGATGGAGGATGATGTAAGAAAAAGAATTATATATATATGTATAGCTGGGTCACTGCTGTACAGCAGAAATTGACAGAATACTGTAAATCAACTATAATAAAAAATGTTCAAAGAAGTAGTTGCGGGGCTCATCCCCGTGGACGTGCAGCCAGGGTTCGTTGGCGCATGCTATAATTGGCTGTCATCACACAACAAAACTTTCGGGGACTCACAATTCACGGGAGACGAGGCACTGTCTAGACAAAAGCAACCATCACTCCGCAACCTCAGCCACTCCGGGCACCACAGTCTCTTTCTCCTCCATCAAACGTGCAAGAGGACACACTCGGCCAGTGTCTCTTCCACTAGCAGGACTCAGGTGTCCTCTTGTAATTATCTACCAACTGCCACGTTGAGCGCTTTCCAAGGGCCACGAGCAGTACTGAGTGTTTCCATCCTCTAGCTTGGCTCACTAAATTCTCCCCAAATCCCTGGAAGATTAGCATCATTATCGCTATTTTACAGATGAGAAAACTGGGGCTTAGAGCTCTCCAGTAATTGACTCAAGTCCCCACTGCCAATAGGTGGAGCAGGGGTGCTGCCTGTTTATACCTGTGCGCTCAGCACTGAGAGCCTCCCTGCTTATTAGCTCCCCTCCACGCCCAGCGCCCAGCAACACGGCACACCCCTCAGGGCCGGAAAAGGATCACATTAGTTATTTCTGTCACATCTCCTCCAGGTCAGGCTCCCAGCGCACTGAGGGGAGGGACGGGGGGAATAAAGGAAGCAAAGGAAGGGGGGAATCGGAAAAAGGATGATGTGGTGTCCGTGCTTACGTCATCGTACATTTTTAAGAGAAAAGCCCGTTGTGAACAGATATTATCAGCCACCTATGGCCATAACAGAACTAACATAACCAGCCCAAAAGGCAGAACTCATTCAGCAGTAAGCATTTCTTTAGCTTACACACCTTACACACCCGTGCGTCGGTGGTCCCAGCTGGGCTTGGTGCTCGTCTCTGCTCTGGGCGTCTCCCAGCCTCCTGCTGGGACCAGGCATGTTCCCCCCTCCTGCGGTGATGACGGAAGCACCAGGGAGCAAGCCCCAGAGCACAGGACCTTCCCAGCCTTTGGCCGCGTCACATCTGCCAACATTCCCCGAGACGAGGGGAAGCCACGGGGGCTGCAGGGCGGGGCAGGGCGCCTGCGATTCCGGACGTGCTCTCAGCTCCCCGGAGACTGGAACAGCATCCGAGCACGATGACAACACACGTCCTGCCCGTCCTGCAGCACGTCCCCAGAGCCCTCTCTGCCCATGACGTCGGTGTCTTTGCCCACAGTGCGGTCAGTAAGCCGCCTTACACGGAGCAGCATGAGAAACGTGTAGCAGTTGCAAATGCAAAATAAATATTTGAATCCAAGGCATAAAATCTTTTATCCTTATTCATTTCTTTGGATTCTCCATGCTTCTGTTCCCCTTTATTTACGTGATTAGGCAAGATCGGTTCTCATTTTCAGTTATCCCTTTGACCTATTTAAGGCCAGTTCTTTTTTTTTTTTAATTACTCAATGAATTTTACTACATTTATAGTTGTACAACAATCATCACAACCAGATTTTATAGCATTTCCATCCCAAACCCCCAGTGCATTCCCCCACCCCCTCAACCTGTCTCATTTGGAAAACATAAGTTTTTCAAAGTCTGTGAGTCAATAAATGTTCTGCAAAGAAGTTCATTGTGTCCTTTTTTTAGAATCCACATGGAAGTGACAGCATTTGAAGTTGGCGTCTCATTGTCTGACTGACTTCACTTAGCATGATAATTTCTAGGTCCATCCATGTTGCTGCAAATGCCGTTCTTTCTTTCCTTTTAATGGCTGAGTAATATTCCATTGTTTATATGTACCACATTTTCTTTATCCACTCCTCTGTCAATGGGCATTTAGGTTGCTCCCATGTCTTGGCTGTTGTATAGAGTGCTGCAATGAACACTGGAGTACATGTGTCTTTTTGAGTCATGGTTTCCTCTGGGTAGATGCCCAGGAGTGGGATTGCTGCCTCAAATAGTAATTCTATTTTTAGTTTTCTGAGTACTCTCCATAGTGTTTTCCACAGTGGCTGCACCAATTTGCATTCCCACCAACAGTGTAATAGGGTTCCTTTTTCTCCACACCCTCTCCAGCACTTATTATTTGTAGACTCTTTGATGATGGCCATTCTGGCTGGTGTAAGGTGGTACCTCATAGTGGTTTTTGATTTACATTTCTCTAATAATGAGTGATGCTGAACATCTTTTCGTGTGTGTTTTGGCCATCTGTATGTCTTCTTGGGAGAATTGTCTGTTTAGGTCTTATGCTCATTTTTTGATGGGTTTGTTCATGCTTTTGGTATTGAGCTGCAGAAGGTGTTTATAAATTTTGATCCTGCGGCACGGTGGCTTAAGGATCCAGCTTCCCTCTGTGGTGGTGCTGGTTCAATCCCCGCCTGGTGCAGTGGGTTAAGGATCCAGCGTCACTGCCGCTATGACATAGGTCACAGCTGCAGCTCAGATTCCATCCCTGGCTTGGAAATTTCCACATGCTGCAGGTATGGCCAAAAAGTAAAACTTTAAAAATTAAAAAAAAAAAAAAACCTTGTCCTCAAATGTTTTCCAGTATCAATGCTGGGTAACGAAAACTGATTTTTGTTGGTGTCACACCGGAGAAGCCTGGGAATGTAGCTCTGGGACCTTTCCCTGAAGGCGGCACAGGCTTCACGCTGAAGGCACGCTGCCTCTGCAGCATCCAGTTAGTGGCACAGCCACACCAAGACTCTTCTGAACAACAAGGGCAATTTCTCACCCAGGAATAAAAGAGATAAATCTAAATCTCAGAACCGGGCAGATACAGAGGAGAGAAGACTTGATGTGGGTGAATCATAGCCTCATCGCCAGAGGGAAGCGCCAAGCCTCCTCCATACAAAAAGAAGCGCTGCATTTGGAAGAAAAAAGCAGCGAAGGTGCCCGGGCGGATAGGAAGGGTAATGAATCCTGTGGGAGCCCAGCTCGGCTCCGCTGCCAAAGATGATGAATTCCCTCCCGAGGCAGAGGAGGGAAGGCGCTGAGAACTGCTGTGCAAAACGGCCCCTTATTGAGTCTTGGTAAATCCACTTTGAAACGGTTTGTTCTCTTTCGAGTCTCCTGTGATGGAGGAGAGCTTTCCACGGGAGTGGAGAGGTGAGAGTCGCGGGAGATCATGCGATCCTAGGACCCAGCCGGAGAAAAAACCCCCAGAGAAAGACCTGACTGCGAGAAAAGAACTGGAGAAGGAGGAGAGCAAAACTGCTTTTTGGGAATAAAGATAAGGGAACGCAGCCGCGGACCTGCTCTGCTGCGACCAGGATGGAGTTTCCGCTGCATCCGCACAGCAGAGTCTGACAGACGTGGGTCGTGCCCGGGCCACGGGGCGAGCAGTTCTCTGGGTCCCAGAGAATGGCAGTCTTGGCCCCTGGGGACATTCTCCGTTCCAAGAACCGTCAGGGCCAGTGTCTCCCCAACCTGTCTACACTGGAGGCCCCTGGGGAGCTTCCAAAAACGTTGATGTTTGAGTCCCAAACCCAGAGATTGGGATTGGGGGCTTTTGACAGTGCGGGGAGGGTCTGGGCTTTGAACTTTTCAGAATGTCCCCAGGAGAGTCCAAGGTGTAGAAAAAATAAGTTTGGGAACCATCACTCTAGACCTATGCTTTCTTTAAAAAAAAAAAATCCTGGGCGTTGGCAGCAGGATGTCACAGGAGCACACCTGCGGTCGCAGAGGCGGAGGCAGGCACAGCAGGGTTAATATGACCCCCATGTACCAGGTGATTCTCCAGATCTTTACGCAAGGAATTCTCTGGGCCTATTTCACAGACTTATCGTGGGCTTGTTCATACCAATTCCCAATGAAGAGATGAGAAGATCCAGGCAGAACGAATCTCTGCCACCTGCCAGTGACCACAGGGCCGGGAGGGGACCGCAGGTGCCAACCCAACCTGGCTGCTGACCCGCAGACGACGCTGCTGCCTCAGCCGGACAGGCTGGAGCCGGCACCCCATTTCCTGGAAGGCAGCTCCGGACCCACCCCTCCTTGCCTGCACGCCACCGGCGGCCACCATTGTCCCCTCCAGCATGGCCTACACCCGTCCTGGCTTCACTGCGTCAGTGTCACCCCCTTCTCTTCTCCATCCTGAGGGTGGTGTGGGCAGCCCTGCTCTCGGGTGAGCACAGGGGCCACCACTCTGTGCAGTCCTGCAGAGACCAGCCAGTTCCCATCCGTCACCCCTGCCGAGGAGTGTCCCCAAGAGATGTCTGCACCAGCTCGGGACTCCTAGGTCCTTGCAGGCAGACCCCAGGACTGGCTTCACCCCCCCCGTGGGCAGGCACCAGCCGTGAAATCTCCTGAACCCCAGCTCCGCCCACCAGGGAGTCGACTCCAGCACTGGGGCCCCCTGGGGTTCCGCAGGGGTTCGCACTCTCTCCTGATCCATCATCTGCATAGGAAAAAACGAGATTCGCTCCAACTTCCTGGCACCATCTTTCCGCATCAACCATATGATTCACCGAAGAAAGCCATTCTCCCCAAATAAGCTGGCCAGCGTACACTGAAAGTTTTTAAAATACAAATGTGAGGACAGGGAGGCCAGAGGCCACCATGCAGCTGTGTCTCTACAGCACAGGTAACCTGCTGTCGGCACACAGCTCGCTCTTGACCCAGGGAACCCACTGCCCCGGGGACGGGCAGAGTCCAAACAAGCACATCTTCCAGGGAGCCCAGAGCAGGTGAGCCGTCTGAGGAGAGCGACTTCAAGGCTGGTTCTGGACCCAACAGCTGGGGGCCCGTTGCAGGCAAGCTGGTACCCGGTCAATACTAAGGGGGTCCAGGACCCCAGGGAAGGGCACCGGTCATCAGCAGTGTGCAGGGCTGGAAAGCAGTGGGATGAGGTGAGGCTCCAAAGCCTAACGGGCCCCTGGTGCCTTGGAAGGCAGAGACCCAGGGAGACGCTCACAAGAGCCGTTTTGGGAAAGCTTTGAAGTCCCACCACAGACAGACGAAACCTAGACCCAAATGGCAGAGTAGTTACTGCTTCTCCCGGTGAAACACACGTCACTCGTCACCCGTCCTTTCCTCCCCACGCCCCTGCCGCCTCCGCCCTCCAGACCTCTGACTCTGCTCCGTGCACTGGACAGCCTCGCCATCCCCCGAGCTCCAGGCTCTCGCGGTCCAGCAGCGCCCCCCACCCCGCCTGTCCCCCAAATGCCAGAAGGAAACGCCCACTGCGCCATCCCTCCCTCTCTACATAGTCAGCACTGCCACTCAGTGCACAGCGTGGCGTCCCCCAGGCTGAGACGCCTCCCTCCTTCCTCCTGGTCCGGGACCCTGGACGCCTGCCGCCGGGTCGGGCTGCGCACCTGCCCTCGGCCTTGCCTCGGGCACCTTACCGCGTACCATCGACTGCGCATGCGTGTTGGCTGGCTTCCGCGGCGCGAAGAGACAGCGGGTCCGCTCTGGGGTCGGGTGTGCGGCAGTCATCAGCTTAGGACGTGTTAACCGCCGGAGCAAAAGCAGTGGAAAAGAGCAAACACTTCCCTTTTATCTTGGTCATAGTGTTTTTTTTGAACCCTTGTTTATGTTTAGTTGTGTCAAGATAGTAGATGAATGTTTATCTTCTATTTTTAATTACCGGTTTCGCCTCTGTTTTCTGCTCTTTTTACAGCCAGGCCTAGATGGTATTTCCATGCTCCTAAATCACTAAATTGCCTCAAATGACACGATGAATCTAAGTATTTTTAGATGAGAAAATATCCAGTACCTAAGGGGACACAAATGGAAGGAAAATTACAGGCAGCCCAGATCTGGAGCGCACTGGCTGGGTCTGGCCATCCGATTGCAAACAGACGAGTGTGTGAGTCGCAGAGCAAATCTGAAGATGCCAAATGTCAGCCTCAGGACTCGGCCCATTAGTGCAAAGCTGAAAGGATCCCAGTGGCCCCCGCTTGCGTCTCTTACAGCCAGGATGTTAACAGCGGTCAGTTCCTCGCAGCGACTCTAATGAGCAGCTCGGGGAGAAGACGGAAAGTCCTGATAATTCTCACCATCGCCTCCAGTGCTTTTAATCAGCACTAAGAAGCCGGCTGCCAAAACTGGCACTAATTACACATCCCTCAGAAACAGGATTCGGTTTACTGCAGCCCTGCGCCGACTGAGCTTATAAACAAGAGTCTTCCTTCCTTCTGTGCAGAGGGAACACCTGTCTTTGTGGCCGAATCAAGCCTGAGAGCACGCCTGCCCAACAGGAGGAGGCACCAAGTCCGGGCATCAGCAAAGGACTGTGGCACAGCCTCAGGGGGCCGCTCTCCCAGCCCAGCCTCCCTCGGTCACCGGGACCCAGCCCAGCAGGCACAGCAGGGTCTTCCTGGAAGTCTACCCCAGCCTGCCTAGCGCCCCAGCCCCACGTACTGCTGCAGCTTTTTGTCCATCATGAACTTTATGTTGCAGAGACTTAATCCCTGGTTCCCGTGTCAGCACCCGCTGGCTCGGCGGCACCAACACTCTGTGTCCTCCGTTAGAGCCCCCCCCCCCACTTCTCCCTTTCCTGCCCAGATACCCCTGGGGGCATCTTAGGGGCTGGCAAGGTCACGAGAACCCATTTAAAGCTGTTCTGCAGCCCCAGCCACAGCGGGTGCCAACCTGAAGTTAGGTCTGCTAACCGAACTTGAACCTCTGTGATTTCTATTCAGCAACACAAAACAGGACTAAAAGGAAGCACCTTCTCATTTGTCTTCAAATTCAGTCTAGTCCCCATCAGTCCTTATCTACAATCTAATTATCTCAGGGATCGAGTCTGATCATAACTGCTTATTGAGATAAAGGACAAACTCCTCAGAGTTCCCACCGTGGCTCAGCAGGTTAAGAACCTGACTAGTACCCATGAGGATTCAGGTTCGATCCCTGGCCTCGCTCAGTGGGTTAAGGATCTGGTATTTCCCCGAGCTGCAGTGTAGGTTATAGACCCGGCTCGGATCTGGCATTGCTGTGGCTGTGGTGTAGGCTGGCAGCTGCAGCTCCGATTGGATCCCTAGCCTGGGAACTTCTATATGCCTCAGGTACAGCTGTAAAAAAAAAAAAAAAAAAAAAAAAAGACAAACTCCTCACTGAGCTCTTCATTGTCCTCTAAAAGGGACCCCAGCACCAGGGCAGTTCCACCATGTTATAGGCTGAATTGTGGCCCCAAATCCATGTGTTGAAGCCCTGGCCACAGGACCTTAGGATGTGTATTTGGAGACAGGCTTTAAGGAGAGTTCGTTTTTCCGGTGACCCTGAGGTTCTTTGCTCTTCCCCTCCCTCTCAAACCTCTCTTCCCACTGAAGTGCCCTCCTCTCTACTGCCCTGGTGACCCCACCTGGCAGAACCTTTGTCCCCAGAGTGGGCCATATTTGCCGCTTCTTCATGCGCTCCAGCGTCCCAGGCGGTGGGTCACTGCGCTGCTGGCTGCTTCCCGTAACCTGGGCAGAACCGCACGGGAACGGATTTCACTTACTCACTCGTGTGACTGGTGTTCACGGAGCCTACGACTCAGATTCAGTTCAGCATCTCCCATTAAAGTTGCAGGCTACTGGCTCACTGGGTGCGTGAGCCACTCAATCCCCCCCACAGCTCTTGGATCCTGTGCTCCATCTACACTTTCTGCCCAGCGCTGTGCTTTGCACCAAGGTTGGTGTCCATATCCTGGGCGTCTCTCGTTTGTATCACCCGGGCTCCCCTTCTGAGAGCAGCAGCCACTCCAGGGACCCCTCGTCCTCCGGTGTCCCCACACAGCACCTATAGGACTGGCCGTGCTTGTGGGCGCCTATGCCCTCGCCCTGGACCCCATAAGTTACTACTCTCAGTTCCCTGATTCTGGGCAAGAGGTTTTACCCCCATGGCCTCTCTCAGTGGCTAAAACTGGAAGATGTGCAGCCCACGTGCTCCCATTCACCAAGGCGAAAAGCGACACAGATTCTGAGAAAGTAGAGGTGGGTGGAGGGGGAGACACAAGCCCACGGAGCGAGATGGACCGGAGGGGCCAGCCCAGAGAGGGAGTCCTGGGAGGGGCCCATACTTGGTTCTCCAGCTTCCTGCTGCTTTTCTGATCCTCCCTTTGCTCCTTGGGCTGCCTCCTCCCACCCCGAGACCCTCAGTGATTCACTCCACTGAAAGCTTCTCATGTTGGGTTTCTGTCCCTTTTAACCAAGAAAGCCCTTTCCGATGACAAAACACTCCGTGTGTGCTCCAAGTTGTCTTTCATTGCAGGCATCTTAGAACAAATGCTGTTGTGGACTGCAAAATGCTGAAATGCAGTCGTGCTGCCCTGCCAACCGGAAGTCCCAGTCCAGAGGGCCCACCGGTGCTGCCCACGAAGATATGGTGCATCTTCATCTAGACAAACGGTGGCCCCAAGACAGCGGGCCTCTGTGCGTAACATCCTGCGTCTTCGACTTTCAGCATCAGGTTGTTTGACAGCACTGCTTTGATGGGTGGCACACAGGTGAGCTTCCAGCCCCTGGACGTGTTATTGTGGGTGTGGAACTGGGTCGGGGGGCAGCACCCATGAGAATGCAGTTTTTCCCACCTACTTACTACCTCGCCCATTCACCACCCAGTGAGTCTGGACCAGGCTTCCTTTCCAACCACCTGCATGGCCGAAGATCTGAGAAACGCCGCAGAGCCATCCTGCAAGGCAAGAAGTAAATACATGTGGTTCTTTACATTTCGGGTTGTTAGAGGAAAGAGGGATTCCAGCAATAAATTCTCCTCCCTCTCCTAAAATCTGGAGCGGTTTCCCTAAGGCTGCAGAGTCCAGGGGTGGAGGTGAGGCCGGCAGTCCCTGCAGACGCGGGGCGCGTGGCAGCCAGCAGCACCGCCTGCTTCTGGCCAGATGCCCACCCATTAAAAGCAAAGAGTCAAGATTTCCTCCCCTGCTCGCATGATACCCACACATAAAATTTGGCCCTGTAACTACAGACCAGTGCCAAAATCTATTTAGTTCATTTAAATTTTTGTATTTATTTTAATTAAGCACGAGCAGCATGCCATTTGCACTGGCGTATTGAATACCTTTGCAATTAACGGCACCAAACCAGAGACAGGGGCTTCTTCCACGTTCTTGTAATTAACTGAAATCGTTCAAGGACAGAATCAGAATCCGCAGTAATTTCTTTCTGGATGCAGAACCTGGAGCCGGGGACCGGAACTTTCAAAAATCAAGGGTGTATCAGGCTATGTTTCTGTTTTTATGGTCATTTGCAGAAGTCAGAAAGCTTAGCCGTTGTGATGTGTTAAATATTTAGAGTAAAAAAACAAAATCCTCTCTCAATACGGAACAAAGGAAGAAATTCCAACTTGCTTTAATGGGATAAAGGACAGTAACAAGTCAAACTATTATAAAGTCACCAGGGGACTGCTGGCCACCTGAAACCCCAAATGCTGATCCCCAGTCTATTTTCAAGGCTTCCTACGGTTAGACAAGGGCACTCTCTTTTCTTGGCCATGGTTTCTTTTTTCTCCAACACCTCCCCGAACTCTGTCCCAACATTGAAAGTATTCAAAGGAATCTTTTTCCATCAGTTGGCTGAGCTGGAATATGTCCTCTCTGTACATCGGTGTCATTCCTCACGCGCCCGGAGAGCGGCTTCTGAGCGCTAGTGCTGCCCCGCCGTCTTTTGGAGATGTCACTCACTGCCCATCTGGGAGGCCGCGAGTGTGAGTGAGGGCTCGGAGTCCCGGGGAGCGGGACAGGACGTTGCCTTTCCTTCACACCCAGCCCCCGCCAGACTCTGCCACATCTCCATTTAGCCCTGAAAGACAGTTACGACCTCCTTGAATGCTGTCAGCTGCTCCGAACACAAAGAAATCAGCCCGTTCGTCTGCCAAATGCACCCTCTCCCCTAAAACGTAGACGTGCACGTGTGTAAGGAGGGGGCATCACAAGCTCTTAAGGGGAGGGGGTGTTTTGATTCATGGTCTCTGTGCTACATATAAATTCTTGAGATTCAGCAGAATTTCTTTTTTCCATCTGCTGAGTTGAAGAGCCTAGCCTTTTTCTCCCTTTTCAGCACCTCCACTCTGAACTGAATGTTCACAGATGCAAACTGCCAAGTGAAATCCCTTCAATATTAAATTCCTCAACCGTCGTAAGAAAGGGGGATCATTTGCTGCGCTAAGGAAATGAAATGCATTTTTAAATTGAATAGTCTCATGAATATGCTATCTGGTCCCAAACAACTTAATAAAAAGAGATGATCTTGTCTTCCCGGGGTCTCTCCCCACCCCCAGGAAAGACTGACAGCCCTTCGTGGGGGAGACAGAGAACCCAGCCACCCTGTCTTACAAAACTAAAGCCATCCATCAGGGTGAAACAGGCTGCAGGCACCACGAACTTGTCCATTTTGGATTCTCGAAAGTCCATTTGATGCTTTGAGCTCAGACATCTTTTTTCTGTTTCGGAAGCGCCTCCATGGGGCCTCTCCCTTCCATCAAACCCCAGTTACCACAGCGCTGGGCAGAGCCCGTGTGTCAGCCAAGATCAGCCCCGCGGTGAAGATGCTGGCGCCATGCTCCCTCTTCTGCCAGGGACGGCTTGGGTCCCGGGTCAGCGAGGCAGCCAGAGCGGGGTCCCCTCTGGACTGCTCCCAGGGGACACAGCCTCCTCTCAGCAGGTCCCCAGCCCCCTCCCCTTCAAGGAGGAGGCGTTTGTGCACCTGAGTTACTGAGACTCAGAGCCAGCGGGGGCTGATGTGACCGGCTAGGCAGAAAAGCAGAAAAAGGCGGGAAAGCAGAAAAAGGACTCTAAAGAAAGGGGGTGATGAACCCCAGACACCCAAAGGCTTCTCCTGAGTGCTGTTCCCCTGTGACCTCAGGGCGATGAGGCTGGTCCTCGAGGGCTGAGGAGGGGCCGAGGGCTGGAAGCAGATCTTCTGGGAAGGACTGTGCTGTCTCCGGAGCACGTGGAGTTCGCCCTTGATTATTTCTCGGGCTGTGGGGTTGGCGTCTCTTAAGTGGAAACGAGTGCAGGATGAATGAATGAATGAACAAGTGAATAAGTGAATGAATGAGCACCGCTGGGTTGGACGGATGCCCCAACAGCCTCTTTGTGGCTCATTTCTGCACTGAGGTTTCCAGAAGCCCTCAGCTTGTGATACTGGCAGCGCAGAGCTTCTCGTCTCCGCTGGAGAACCCCCTGTGCCGGGCTGACCCCCAGACGCCCGTGGTTGCTGGCCTTCCCTTCTGCGGGCAACGCCCTGTCCAGGGAGAACCTCTCCCTCCTGGTCTCGGCCTGAGAAGACTCGCTCTCCTGACCCCCCGTCCCCTGGGCTGGTAGGAGCCCCTCGGCACCTGCCCCCAGTGCCAGGAGAGAAGGCGCCACAGTCCCTCTGGCCGTGATTGGGCAGCACATCGATTTAGTTTTCATTTCGGGAAAAGAAGAGAACACCAACCGGAAAAGGTGGTGAGCGTCAAAGGGGACCCTTTGTACGTGTGCTTTGTTAAATCCTTCCTTTCAAAGAGTTTGTAAAGGATTGTAGGGAGGTCACGTGATCCAGAGACAGACGGGGAGAGAGGGACAGAGACAGAGAAGCCATCGCGGCGACCTCCCGGGCGGTGTGCGCATCCCTTCGATCGTTCTTACTCTGGAGATGGCACAGGGCGAATGCCTGCCATGATGAGGGTAGAGAAACGGTGGGATCTGGGTCCAAAAAACTCCATCAGCTCTGAAGGCAGAAAGACAGAGGGAGCGGGGCTCCAGCGTGCTTCCTCTGGGACGGCAGGAAGGTCCTGTGTGGCTGGCGTCCTTTGCCCTCAGTCCACCCCGCCCCGGAGACCACGCACGCACCTGCTGCTTCTCAGGCTTGCAGAGCCAGTGAGGCACAGACCAGAACGCACACCTGTGTCCTCCACGGATGGCATCGTGGGTGGCTCCTGACAAGGCCGGCCTGCCTGCTACTCACTTCTCACTCCTCCCTGGAGGACGCGCAGGGCAAGGTGTAGGAAGAGGACAGAGCGCCCCGGTACCCCTCCTGGCCCGCTCTTGTCCCCCAGTCTCCTCGGGGTCACCAACTGCGATGCTTTTCAAACGCCGTCCTTTGGGGGTTAGTGGAAGCCTTATTACACAGGCACGAGCCATCAAGTCACGTGCCTTTTGTGATGGGTTCGACCTCTGGCACCTGGGGGTCAGGAAGATGGGACAAAAAGGTCACACTCTCTAACCACAGGGTGGGGTCCCCTGGGAACCAGCCTCCATCCTTAGGTGCTTCCCCAAGCTCACCTCACTAACATAGCAAAAGCACCTCTATTGTTCTCACCACTTAGGAAATTCCAAAGGTTTTAAGAAGTCTGTGCCAGAAGCCAGAGCGAAGAGCAAATGCGTATTTCTTATCACAAATCACAGTATCACACATGACCTATATTCTTTCCAGTTACTTTAAATTACAGACCTCTGGACCTCAATTCTCCAGGCTAGTCTGAGGTCTAAAGCTTATTCTAAATTTCTGGATTCCAAAGAGTTATTTTTGTGAATCATCTCAGTTTCTAGACGTTGAAATAAGGCTATCTCCCTAGGGAAATACTTATTTCTGAATAGTCTCTTTGGATCTCTCGCTTTCTCTCTCTTTCCCACTCTTATACACACACACACACACAGGGTCTGGATTATTTCAGTCCTAGTGAGATTACCTCCTTTAAATTTCCACTGACAAAGTAATTTCCCGAATTATATGGAAACAACGCTCCTAATGGGACACCAAAGTGATGACCCTCTTGTTTTACTGAAAATACACTTTAGCTTTTATTTCAGTGGGAGTAAAAGGCTTTCCTTTAGCCACCCTGAAATGAGGAGGAACCAGAGGACTTCCGGCTGGAGCGGATTACTTTCAGAATGACCAGAACCGAAGAGCTTCCGTCCAAGAGCGCATGTGACCTATCCGTGGTGCGCTGAGGGGCCGGGTCTCTGCCTCCAGGTGCGCACGCGCTTACCGCTCTCCCGAGAGGTGGGACCCTGGCACCTGTGACCTGCATGAGTCCCTTTTGAGCCTGAGCTAGAATCATCTGAGATGGCTCCAGCTCAGCCCGTGTGGATGGGGGAGGGCTGTTGTCGCTTAGGGCTGGAGCCAGAGAGAAACGAGTGGGCTGGCCACGCAGTCCTGCCACAGGCACAACAATCATTGTGTGGCAAAGAAAGTAAAACCTGACATCTGTCAAATTCTGAAGAGTTCATAATATATTTTCTCAAAAATGCTCTCCAGGGTCCTGCTGACAGCTCTAATTATAAGTGTGATTATAATACTTTCACTTTACATAGGAGAAAAATCTTACCCAGGTCAAGCAACTTGCTTACAGCAAGAAAAGAGCAGGACCACACATACTTCTTCTGCCTGCAAATTCACATTTTTTTTTCTCATTACGTGAAGCTGAAAGCGGATTGAGAACTGTCAAGTATGGAAATTCCCTGAAAAAATTAAATATAGAACTATCCTATGATCCAGCGATCCCACTTCTGGGCATCTATCCAGAGAAAACTCTTAATTTGAAAAGATACACGCACCCCAGTGTTCATTGCAGCATTATTCGCAGTAGCCAAGACGTGGAAGCAACCTAAATGTCCATCGACAGACAAAGAGGATGTGGTACATAGATGCAATGGAATTTTATTCAGCCATTAAAAGGAATGATCTAGTGCCATTGGCAGCAACATAAATGGACCTAGAGATCATCATACTAAGTGAAATAAGTCAGAAAAAGACAAAATCATAGGGTATCACCTATATATGGAATCTAATAAAAATGATACAAAAGAACATATTTAAAAAAGAGAATCAAACACAGATTTCAAACCAGTCCTAGGGTTACAACAGGGGAAACCGCTGGGCGGAGGGGAGAACTGGGGGGGTGGGAATAACACATGCGCACGACTGTCTAAAGTAAATGACTCATGAGGACCTACCGTGTAGCACAGGAGAGCCCACGAAATCGTTTGTAATAACCTATATGGGAGAAAGAATGGATATATTTATATGCGTGACTGATTCACTTCGCTGTACATGAGACTAATACAACATTATAAGTCAGCTGTACTCCAATCAAGTTAGATTTAAAAAAATAGAGTTAACTGTCAGAACAAACAGTAAGGGAGAGCCACAGTTCTGCATACAAGCACCACAGCCCAACAGTGAGGGGCAACGGGGAGATGGCTGGAAGCTTCCAGAAGGGAAAGGGGGGACTTCTGCAAGACTCCGGGTGCATCGTGACGTCTTTGATTTGGCAACGTTCCTTGGCATGACAAGGCTGCTTCCATTTGTGGGTCCAGCCCCACGAAGCCAAACTACCGCTCTCCCCACAGCAGGCTGCTGTTACCCACCAGCATCTGGCTGGCATCCAGCTGCCATCCTGAGTTTTGAAGCATTTGCTCTCTCAGCTTTGTTCTTTGGCGCTAATAAAATACCTCTTCCTGAGATCTTTCGTCCAACCTTCCAGCTAAACAGTAGGGGAAGTGTCATCAGAGAATAATCGAAAATTGTAATTCTTTCATTCTGACGAAGTAGTCTTGTGAAGATGCTTTTGTAACGTCTCACGGACGAGTTGGCCAACGGCTGGAAGCTGGAGAGCAATGCTGCATTTTACTCTGCAAAGACCACGTCTTTTCCTGAATGTCCCCGGCTGTCACAGTGTCCTTTGTGCCAATACTGAGAAAGCCCCAACCCTGCTGGAGTCCCTAAAATCTTCATATTCCACCCACTTACTTTGATCCAAAGGGAACAGATGGCAGCCGCGTCCTCAGCCGCCCCCCGTGAGCTGACTCCTCTGAGTCACAAAGCCCCTCAGTCCTGGCAGCTTACACTGCATCCAAAGAGGAAACTCCGCATACCTGTGAGCGCCTGGGTCTTTGAACTCTTCCTGGGTCTCCTTCTTTGCAGAAGGAAAGCTACGTGGTTACCTGGCACAGCTGTCCATGCGTCCTTGAAGCCAGCGTCATGGTGGTGCCAGTGAGCCTAACACTTCTTCCCCCAAAACACAACTGAATCTTGACCCCCAGTTGTCCTGAGCATGTTCTGCCTTGAGCAGCGATGCCCTAAACCCTCACGCGGCCCCAAAGGGCTACGTCCTCAGGTGGACTTTTTGCTGCACTTGGGTTCCCACCTCCTGCTGACGTGGACCCGCGAACACCTGCGTAGCAGGCAGAGGTCCCCTGGTTCCACCCGTCTCGTATTCACGTTCTCCTCCTCCCAGGGGCCCTGAGTGCTTTGCAAGACGCATGTTACTTTAAGAGTGCTAATGGGCTTGTCACTCACAGGCCAGGCTTGTTCAGCCCCCCGGAGGGGGCAGGGTGACGGCGACATTTACCCACTCCCTAGCCACCCACAGGCTATCCATCCGTCCTCTCAGGCTCTGCATCCCCTGAGAGCGAAAAGGGCGGGACTTGCTTATCCTGTCGCCTTCGGCTCCCCCTGCGCCTGTAACCGGCCGGGACCCGGTGGGCCCTTCCTTGAGCGGAGACCCCGTGACCTCTGCCTGCCTCCTGTTTGGACCAAAACTTTAGCCTCCTTGGCCTTCCCTGAGTTCCAAAGAATAAATATAATCAGAGAGGTGAGAAAAGGCAGAAAGAAGGATAAACAGTCAAGCAAGGCAAAATAATAATAGCATAGTCATTAAACAAAGTCAAGGACATTTATTTCCCCTCAAAGCCTATAGATGATGTTCTGAGCCATGTCCTTTGAGCTGCTTTGCCGACACTGAGACCCCCGCCAGGTGGAAGAACTAACGCTGTGCTGCCACGAGCATGCAGACTCCAGACCAGCTGGCACCAGAGGCCGATGGCGGTGCCCAGTGCCCCCAGCATCCAGACCAAAGACAGTCCACGAACTGATCACACCCCGAGCAGCCCTCTCCCTCGCCCGTCTCCAAAACCTTTGTTCTGAAAGGTTTCAGGAAAACCACGTCTTTGGAGCACTAGCTGTCTGCACTCTTTGCTTGGCACCTGCAATAAACGTTGCACTTTCCTTCATCACGACCCAGGGGCAGCGGATCGACTTGACGGCACCCTGGTGAGTAGCCTGAAATCTGGTTCGGCCACACTCCTATAGCTCAAAGCGGGTTTTCGGAAAACATTTCCTGAGTTGTCCCTGAAGCCCTCAGCTCTGTCTGAAACGGTTTTGAAAATCCGAAGGGCTCCAGGGGCCTCTGCGGGGACCGGCGAGATGATCGTGCAGACATCAAAGAGGGCCTGGGGAGGATGGAAACGCCGTGGCCGGGCCACTCCTGCATGGCCGGTCTCCCCGCTGACCATGCCTCCTGGCAGCCGGGGGCCTGAGGTCCAGGAGGCGAGAGCCGGGGTTGGGGGCCGGCTCCCAGACCTGCACCTTCAAAATGGAAATCTTGTTGTTGTTTTTTTTTAATTGAAGTCTAGTTCATTTACAATATGATATTAGTTTAAGGAGTAGAGCAAAGTAATTCAATTATATATATATAACTGAATTATATCTATAATTATATAATATATATATTTTTCAGATAATTTTCCATTACAGGTTATTACAAGATAGGTTATTTCCATTCTTTTCCGTTACGACAAGATATTGAGTATAGTTTCTGTGCTATACAGTAAGCCCTTGTCACTTATCTATTTTATATACAGGAGTGTGTATATTTTAATCCCAAACTCCGAATCTATCCCCCACTTGCACTTTGGAAACCATGAGCTTGCTTTCTAGGTCTGTGAGTCAATTTCTGTTTTGGAAATATAAATCTTATTTTTTTAATGACCAATATTGTCATCCCCAAAGTGAGATAAAAGGAAACAAACGCTTCTTTTAAAAATGTAATGAGAGGGGAGTTCCCTTCGTGGCTCAGTGGTTAATGAATCCGACTAAGAACCATGAAGTTGTGGGTTGGATCCCTGGTATCACTAAGTGGGTTAAGGATCCGGCATTGCCGTGAGCTGTGGTGTAGGTTGCAGACACGGCTCGGATCCCGCGTGGCTGTGGCTGTGGCGAAGGCCAGCAGCTACAGCTCCTGTTAGACCCCTAGCCTGGGACCCTCCATATGCCACTGGTGCGGCTCTAGATAAAGGCAAAAAGACAAAAAAAAAATGTAATGCGAGATTATAATCACAGACCAAGGGAAAAATCTCAGAGGCATGAAGCTCTCACCAAGTTTCTTCACATGTGAGTTTTCTTTGTCTTCACTAATTAAACTGCTTATTGTCTTCAAGTCATTTCTTTGACATGTATCTGTAATAGCTTAATCCCCAGAGTCACCCAGTGCCTGTGAAATCCAGATGTTCTGAACTGACGCAGAACGGCAAGATGGAGTACTACTCGGCCGTGAAAAGAAAGCAATGCCATTTGCAACAACATGGGTGGACCTAGAGATTCTCATGCTGAGTGAAGTCAGATGAAGACAAATACCATATGATATCACTTACATGTGAAATCTTCAAAAAAAGATACAAATGAACTTATATACAAAACAATATAAAACAGAAATAGACCCACAA
The DNA here is from genome assembly GCA_004024745.2 of Catagonus wagneri. NCBI lineage: Eukaryota > Metazoa > Chordata > Mammalia > Artiodactyla > Tayassuidae > Catagonus > Catagonus wagneri. The sequence continues at coordinate 21,157,582 of PVHT020000009.1, read as the reverse complement.
ACATAGAAAACAAATGTAGTTACTGAAGGTCAAAGGGTACAGGCGAGGCATAAATTAGGAGTCTGAGATTCGCATATACACTGTACACCTAAAACAACATTGTAAATAAACTATGCTTCAATTAAAAAAACAAACGAATCCCAAAATAAGAATAAATAAATAAAAGTTTCGAAAAGAAAACTGGCAAATTAGTCCTGCCAACCTCTTGAGCTGTTACACCAGGGACAAGCTGTGAAAGCCCAGTGGGCCAGGTACCCCTCTGATCTCAGGCTCCTTTTTGGTAAAGTAGTGCCCTAAGCTCTGACCTCCCCGCAGGGCTTTCATGAGGATCAACTGAGATCAGAGGTGAGCAAGGCCGTGATGAAAAGAAGGAGCCAAAAACGTGATTTTGCTGCCAAGAGCGGAGTGCTGCTATGGCACTGCATTGGCACCAACGCTCACACGCTGGCGCCGGCAGTCAGGTGCTCTCGAAGCCACCAGGTGCCTAGACAGGGCGGGATGGCTGGTGACAGCTCTGCTTCCAGGGTTAAAAGGAGAGCTAGGCCAAATACGCAGAGTCACCTTGTCCCCAGTTTGCTGAATTTTAACCAGGCAGCACTTAGGGTGCAGAGGCGATCCTTCTGTGATTTGCCAAGTAGAGCGCTGGATATAATTCAGTTGGTCTTTAGGACTGGTTAAGGGTGCCAGGAACTGGAACCGCGGATTAGAATCCAGGCTCTGCTCACTGAGCAACCACTGTTTTTTACAATAATAACAATAATATTATGGGAGTTCCCGCTGTGGTGCAGTGGAAATGAATCCAACTAGGAACCATGAGGTTGTGGTTCGATCCCTGGCCTCGCTCAGTGGGTTAAGGATCCCAAGTTGCCATGAGTTTCAGTTCAGGTTGCAGGCACGGCTCGGATCTGGCATTGCTGCGGCTGTGGTGTAGGCCGGCAGCTGTTACTCGGACTCGACCCCTAACATGTGAGCTTCCATATGCCGCGGGCACAGCCTTAAAAAAATTGCCCCAGGAAACTTCCACTCTAAGGAAACACTGGATCCAGAACACACTATCCTTTACCACAAAAAAAAAATATGGCACAGCATCATTTCTCAGAATGGAATTTACTTACTGCATGAATTATCCTTTTTAAAAATAATTCTGACCCACTAACTATAAAAGTGAATAATGATTCCAAACAAAGGTATTAGCTTTTGAAATTATTTCCCTGAACTTGCCCTTCAGGGGAATGCATTTCAAACTATTTCTAAATAATCTTTTCCAACTCAAATGTAATTTCTTAGATTAATGCAATTGATGCTTACATGAAAAGTTAAATATTTTGAATAAATAATAACTGGCTTATGGTTTTTAGAAGCAAAATGATGAAAAAAATTACGACTGCTAAATTTTTGTCTGTAGTTGGACAGCAACCAGAACTTGTGTAATTCTCACTTATTTGAGCCTCTGTGACCCCCCTCTGTG
>PVHT020000009.1:21092811-21155114 GCA_004024745.2 Catagonus wagneri | reverse complement strand
GTGCAGGGGCAGCAGAGACATAGATGGTATCAGTGTGGGTTTTTTTTTTTTAGGGCCGCACAGGCGGCATATGGAAGTTCCTGGGCTGGGGGTCGAATCGGAGTTGCCACCGCCGGCCTTCACCACAGCCACAGCCACCCCAGATCCTACACCGCAGCTTGTGGCAATGCTGGATCCTTAACCCACTGGGCGAGGCCAGGGATCCAACCCACATACTCATGGCTACTAGTCAGGTTCATTACCACTGAGCTGCAGCGAGAACTCTGAATCAATGCATTTTGATGAACGGTTGGGTTAGTGAACTGCATGCAAGTGTCCCATCAGGAAAACAATGGATTTTTCTCAGCCTGTGAAACGGTTTTGCACATGACAATTACAGCCGCCGTAATCGCAGTCCCCAAGCTTCGATCAGATGTTCCGTGTGATGCTGGGGCCGAGGACACAGCTGTAGCGGAGACTGGGTCACTGCGATGGCTCTTCCGCATCCCCTCGCCCACCGCGGACCCCTCCTCTGCCCGCTGGGCCCAGCTCTGCCCTGGGGGCGAAGTCTTGAGCTGCCTTGAGCTCAGGCTTGAGATCAGGTTCAGCCCCAGAGGCACTGAAGGATCAGGGACTCGGAGAGAGAAAGGTGGAGGCATGTCCTCTCTGCTGTCCCCGCTTCGGCCACGTTGTCCTGTTCCTTCTGCAGTGCCGTGGTCACTGATGCGGAGCGGGGGTTGGGAACAGACCCCTCCGCCCCGGGGGCCTCCGAGCAGGTGCTGGGGGTTGTAACTCCACCTACACCTCTAGAGCCGCATCTCCTGAGGGACGCGGACCCCTGTCTCTCACCTGACGTCCAAGTGAACTCAGGAGTTAAATATAAAAACTTAGATGGCAGGAGCACTAACCCAGAATGGAGGTGTCCAGGAGCCTAGGCGTCGATCGAGAAGGCTCTCTGCCACTGGAAACCAGAGAGGAAAACAAGACAGCGGTGCCTAAGAAAATCTAACTTCTATACTCTAAAAATACCGCAAAGAGCCCTAAATCTCGTCAGCTCCTGCTCTCGACTCCTAACAGAAGCCAGTTTTGTTCAGAAATGCATTTGGCCAGGTGTTTCTGGGGCTCAGCCCAGCCCTGGGTCCAGGCACCAATGGGTCTACACCCACGACCCTGCACTTTGTTTGACCCTGGTCGATGCTTTGTTTCGTGTGCACCTGTCCGAGGAGAGCTTCGGGGGGTCGACCCTCTCCTCACCCTCTCTCCCCTTCTGCTCCCAGCGACGGCTGTTTGTTCAATCCTCACTCTTTCGCTTACTGATTCCATCTCGCCGTCACTGACTACTCTCAGCAGAGGCTTCAATGTCACGCCCGTGACAGCACATTTAGGTACAGCTGTTTGAGAGCAGGCGTGAGTGGAAACAAAGGCCTTCTCCAGCAGGGGCGATCAATTCTCTGAAAGGAAAGCAGCCTGAAACATCTGTGAAAGCCCCAGCACTGCCCTGGACTGTGGGCGTCTAGGTCGGGGGCTGCTCAAAATTATTTAACAAGATCAAAATATAAAGGAAGGAGCAAAGGAAAAGCAAGAGACGCTCGGAGGCCGGAGCGCTCCATGATGTCTGTTTAATCCGAGAAGAAAAAAGGAGCAGCGAGAGAGGCATTTTCTATTATTTATTGGCATCCCTCACATAGCGAAATCAAAGCTCCCGTTCCTTTCAAAAGAGCAGGTGCGTTGGCCCCAAACATCCTGACCCACAGAAACGGATGTGGCTGCTGGACGGACAGACAGCTGCTCTCCTGCGGTCAGCACGGGGCCTCGGGAATACTGCTTGTCCGAATTAGTGAAAAACACAATCCCTCATATGTCAAAGGAGCCCCAGCTTGCCAGCCATGGAAACAAAACAAAACGAAGCAGAACAGTGCTCGGAGGGCCCCGCTGAGTTCAGAGGAGGGTGAGTGTGTCCATGACCCCAGGCCGATGAAGAGGAAGAAACCCCCCAACCACCCGCTTTGTCCCGCGGGCTCAGCCTACGCGATTCTTCCCGTCAAATGGGAATTTCAGCACCACCTTGACACACGCCCCGTCCCGCCCTCTCCAGGGTCCCTTCTGAGGGCAAAGCCCCTTGTCCTCCCGCCCCCTCCTGCACACTGCCCCGGGGTCACCGAGAGCCTTAGCCCGTCCTGGGGGGACCCAGTCTCCTGTTTTCCACCTTGGCCGCGAGAATATCTGCGGCGGAATACACACACGGATTGTTAAGAAGACTGCCATAGAGTTAGCAGACAATTTTTTTAAAGGCATAATTAATGGCTTTGAAAAAATAGACCCATTCTCCTAAATTATGCACAAGTGTATGATCTCTTAAAACAGTAATTCTTACCACTCGTTTATCTACGCCCTTAACATGGCTAGATATTCTAAATCTGCATTTTAGGTTATTTCATTTATCAAGAAGTTGATATTTACAGGGTTCCTGTGATGGCTCAGTGGGTTAAGAATAACGCTGCTTCTGTAAGGACGCAGCCTTGATCCCTGGCCTCGCTCAGTGGGTTAAGGATCCGGTGTTGCCGCAAGCTGCAGTGTAGGTGGCAGATGCGGCTGGGATCTGGTGTTGCCGCGGCTGTGGCATAGGCTGGCGGCTGCAGCTCTGGTTCGACCCCTAGCCTGGGAACTTCCATATGTTACAGTTAAGGCCATTAAAAGTGAAAGGAAAAGAAAAGAAAAAAAAGTTGGTATTTGTGGCATTCAGCCAACATCTATGGTTTTGCCTGTCTCTTTCTGGAAATAGCAGCTCCTCCTTCTTTTGGCAAACTGACCCCCCCATCCCCGCCCCATGGGAGTCCACTGGAGACAGAACAGCACGGCGGGCTGGGTGTGGGCTCTGGAGGCGGGCGTGGTGAGCTTGGTACTGTTATTCCCACGGAACAAATGAGGCCGTTGAGACCAGAGGTCGTAAGACTCCCCCAGGGTCGGGCAGTTTTGCTCTGCTTCTCCCAGCGGCCATCGGGTCTACTCAGCGCCTACCCCTCCGTGTTCAGGCAGAGGGGAAAAAAAGCCCTACATTTTTGTACCGCAGAATTATTTCCCTAAGTCTGCCTTCATCAACTATCATAGAACCGGTGACTTTAAAGGGCAGAGCTTCACTCTCTCGCAGTCTGGGGGCCAGAGGTCAGGGTCTCCGGGGGGGAGACTGCGTCCCGCGTCTTCCAGCTCCTTGGGCTCCGGACGGTCTGTGCGGCGTCCAGGCAGCTGAACCACCCCCCGTCTCTGCCTGCTCGTCTGCGTCTCCTCTGCCTCCCTGCGTGTTCTCTCCTGTCCCCACGAGGACCCCAGTCCTTGGACTTAGGCCCCATGTTCATTCCGGGACGGCCTCAGCTCAGATCATTTCATTAACTTACGTTTGCAAAGATCTCATTTCCAGCTCCGAGGTTCTAGGTGGACGGGAATCCCTGGGGGGGGGGGGGGGGACACGCTAGTCCACTCACTACAAATGCTTACAACTGAAAGAGAGATTTCATACTCACCTCATCTGCCCATCACACCAAACTCAGTTGCAGGAACAGGCCAGGTCCTTGAAATCACCCCCCTTCTTTAGGGGCCTTTCTTTTGATCTTGCAAATCAGAGCCCCACCCCACCCTCTGGAGGGACCACCATGCCTGCCTGTGTGGGCCCCTCTGATGACATAGTTTGTCGAATGCTATATGTCTTTGTGCATCTCATTGTAATATAGTAAACTGCTGCTTGGGTTAAGAATCAAATCATTAGTTGATCGATTGGTTATTTTTTTTAGGACCATGGGTGCAGCATATGGAGGTTCCCGGCTAGGGGTCGAATTGGAGCTGCAGATGCCGGCCTACACCACAGCCACAGCATCCCAGCTCTGAGCTGCTTCTGCAGCCTACACCACAGCTCACAGCAACACCAGGTCCTAAACCCACTGAGTGGGGCCAGGGATCGAACCCACATCCTCATGGATACTAGTCGGTTTCATTTCTGCTGAGCCACAACAGGAACTTCCAAGAATCAAATCATAGGTGCTGCAAATACTAGAGAATGAGAAGAATATATGGGAGTCTGTCAACCAATCACTCTATCAACCTGTCTATCTACCTACCTATTAATTTATGCATCCATCCACCAGTCCATTCAGCCAGCCATGCCTATATGCACACACATGCTTACATATCTCTTTATGCGTCTAAGCTGTCTATTGCTTACCTTTCTGTTCAAGAAATGGAAGGATTATTTTGTAAGAAAAACACATCAGCTCCGAGCAAGTAGGGAAATCAGTTGATGCCAGTGCCTGGAGCCCAAGAACTGCTCAGTAAACACTGTCGAATGAATAAGCTTGAGATCCCAGATTTGTGAATTTTATAAACATTTCTTTTGGACCCACCATCTCTGAACCACAAAAAAAGATAAGGTCCATTAAAATTCAGGTGCAAAATATTCTAGATAACGGATAAAAATTATAATCATATGTCAAAGTTAGGGACCTGTACTATTTTTCAAAATTTTTGAACAGCTACAGGTTAAACATAAAAGATTAGAGTGGTCGTTCACTTAAGAAATTATTTTAAAGGAGAAGTGCATTCAAATCGTTATTTATTTGGAAGAATTCCTTTGAAAGAAGGATGGCTGCAGATGACACTAATTCCATGAGGACAGAGACTGAAAAGGGGCCTATAATCCTATTCTATTTTAATTTTGATACTCAGTTGAGAATGAAATGGGGCTCTGATTGACCAAAAGCAATCAAAATCCATGAGCGGAGGACAGAGCTAAATAATATATTTTTTAGAAAGCTATGAACTAACTGGTAGGAGACCTGAAAAATAAATGACAACTGCTGGACCACGACGGCCAGCCTTTCCGAGGAGGATTCCTGCCACTGTCTCTGTTTACTGCGAGCTGTATGGATCCTGTGATACCCCAGTCTCTTCCTAACGGTACAGAGAGCATCATCCGACGAAGGGATGGAATCACCTGACATGACAAGCTGTCTATGACAGAGTCTTCCCTTCCCTTTCCTCGTCTACACTGTGTCCAAAACCCGGGCTTACACAGTCCAAGAGGGACAGCCCCTCTGCCACCTGCCCTCCAGTGAGTCAGCTCTCCACCCGTGTCCCCTCAGGGCTCCACATGTGCTCCTGGCAGGTCTGGGCCCTGATGCCCTCTTCTCTCCTGAGCAGAAATGCCTTCTCCCATCCCTCTGGGTCCCTGTCTCTGCCATGTCGCTCACAGCAGACACCCCCACCTGCCCTGATGTCTCAGTGTGTCTTAGGCGTCTTCCCCACTCAAATCTCAGCACCTGAGAGGAACGCAGTGACCACCTGCTGTGGGCCACGTTGTCCTGGATGGGAGGGAGGGATCTGGGTGAGGTGACCAGGTGAGTGAGGTTTGTGGCAGGACGTGGGTGATGAACTTGGACTTAATCCTGAATATGATGAGAAGCCTCTGGGAACCTTGATCTGGGGGAAGCTGGGATCGTTATGTTTAAAGAGATCATTTTGGCTGTTGTAAAAAGCCATCAGGAAAAATATGGGTAGAGGCGAGCAGATGAGTGGGGAGGCTACCCTGGTGACCAAGAGAAAGAGGCCAGTGGGGCCTGTGGGAGGAGACGTGGGGGCTGGGGCACAAGACAGGTTGGGATTTGTGTATATTTCAAAGCCGTGGCTGGAAAACCTGACCGATGGCTTGAAGGTGGGGTGTGAGGAAAAAGAACCAAGAAATCCACAGAAAGTCCCTACTATGGCACAATAGGATTGGTAGTGTCTTGGGAGCACTGGGACGCAGGTTCGATCCCCCGCTTGGCACACTGGGTTAAGGATCCGGCATCGCCACAGCTGACGCTTAGGTTGCAGCTACGGCTTGGATCTGATCCCTGGCCCAGGAATTCCATACGCCGAGAGGCAGCCAAAAAAAAGTGGGGGAGGGAAAAAAAAGGAGAACTCCAAGGTCTTGGGCCTGAGCACTCGGCCCCCAGCGGACATGTGTTTCACTGAGACGGAAGTACTGGTTTGGTGTGGGAGGTCACGGGAGGCTTCGTTCCATCAGGACACATCTCAGGCCCGTGAACGGAGATGCCAAGTAGCCCGTCATGTTCAGGAGAGAATGCGGCTGGGGGGCAACGCGGGGAGCTGCCAGCAAATAACGCATTAAAGCGAAGTTGTTGGGTAAGGACACCTGAGGATGTGGCAGACGGAAAAGACCACGGGTCCAAGGAGTGAGCCACGGGGCTGGAACCAGGAGGGGAAGCAAGTCCAGGAGACTGAAAGCACGGGGCGAGAGCCTCAAATCCTTCCTCTGCTCCAGGAAGCAAGCAGAGAAAGACAAACACTGTATGATGTCTCTTAGATGCAGACTCTAAAAAATACAACAAACCAGAGGCTACAACAAAAAAGAAACAGACTCACAGATACAGAAAACGTACCTGTGGCTGCCAGCAGGGAGAGGAAAGGGTTGGGGGAGGGCAGGAAAAAGTAGGAGATTAAATACAAAGTGCTGTGGATAAAACAAGTAAGCTACAAGGATACATGGTACAACACAGGCAAATAGCCCACATTTCCTAGTAGCTATAAACGGAGGATAACCTTTGAAAAGGTTAGGTGTGAATCACTACGTTGCACACCCGTGACTTGTGCGATAGTGTAGTGCAACTGTACTTCTGCTTCGAAATGACTGGGGGTTTGGGATGCACACACGCACACTGAGGGCTGTGGAATGACCGGCCAACGGGGACCGGCTGCGTAGCACAGGGAGCTCTCCCAACATCCTCTCTGTGGGAAAAGAGTCTGAAAAAGTACGGATGTGTGTGTACGTATGACTGAGTCACCTTGTACAGCAGAAATTATCACAACCCTGTAAATCGACTACGCTTCAATAAAACTTTAAAAAATAAAAATAAATACATAAAATTAAAAACAATATATCCTCCTTATTGGAAATGAAGGCTCTTGCCGCAATGGGAAGCAAAGGCGTACAGAAGAAGAGGGTGTGCAGAATCTCAGGAGGTTTTGCTTTTATCTTTTGTTTGACTTTAAGATGAGAGAGGGCACAGTGCAGATTTTGGCTCAGGAACGTGTGAGAACAAGAAGAGATCTGACGCAGAAGAGAGGAAGGCTACCCATAAGCACGTACTTCAGCGCAAGAACTCAAGCAGCTGGAATTACAATGGAGATGAAACAGACACTTAGCCCACGGGCTGATGGGAGCCCAGACAGAGAGCTGGCAAAAGGATGACAGATAAGAAGGAAAGCGTTGGTGACAGGAGAACGGTAAACACTGTGAAAATGTTCTGCACGTGTCTAGATAGAGTTCTTCTCAGGAAGAGTTGAGTGTGTCCAGAAAGCATTTCTCCTACAGAATTGTTCTTAAGGTGCAAAGCAAAGCTCTAAGCCCTCTGGGGAAGCCCCTCACCTTATTACCTGTGAACACGCATCCCCAGTTTCCAGGCAAGAGGAAGTGGCCGGAAAAAAGCGTATGAAAAGATGCTCGGCATTGCTGATTATTAGAGAGATGCAAATTAGAACCACAATGAGGCATGGCGCCACACCAGTCAGAATGGCCATGATTAACAAGTCAACAAACAGTAAAGGCTGGAGAGGGTGTGGAGAAAAGGGAACCCCCCTGCACTCTCGGTGGGGATGTCAGCTTGTGCAACCACCATGGACAACAGTATGGCAGTTTCTTCAAAAACTAAACATGGAACTACCATATGGTCCAGCATCCCACTCCTGAGCAAATACCCCGAGAAAACCATAATTCAAAAAGATACATGCACCCCAGTATTCACTGCAGCACTCTTTATAATATCCAAGACATGGAAGCAACCTAAATGTCCATCAACAGGGGAATGGATAAAAAAGACACGGTACATACATACAATGGAATACTATTCAGCCATAAAAAAACATGAAATAATGCCATTTGCATCAAAAGTGGATGGACCTAGAGATGATCATACTAAGTGAAGTAAGACAGAGAAAGACAAACACTAGATGAAATCACTAATATGTGGAATCTAATTAAAAAAAATGACACAATAGAACTTACGAAACAGAAACAAAGATTTTGAAACGGAACTTACACTTCCCAAAGGGGAAATGTGGCGTGAGGAAGGGATAAACTAGGGGTTTGGAAATGATATATGCACACTGCACTGCTATATGCAAAATAGATGGGTAATGGGGACCTGCTCTATAGCACCGGGAAAGCTGCTCAATACTGTTTGATAACCTATAAGGGAAAAAACTATGAAAGGAATAGGTAGTTGTATATGTATATATACATATATATAACTGATTTACTTTGTCGTACACCTAAAATTAATACAACTTTGTAAATCAACTCTGTTCCAATATTTTCTTTTTTTAAAGGGAAGTGGCTGGAGGACAAGCACGCTCAGGTAGATGGCTCTCGTGTCCCTTCTCTGTGCGGACATCATCCAGTAATGACCAGCCACGTCCTGTGAAGGCCATTTTTATCCACTGTTCACAGTTTTTATGTATCAGGAAAACATTTGGCCCACGGCAGAGTACTGTAATTACGATCTGTCTCCTAATGGTTTTCCTTCAAACTATTTCTCCGAGAACTCAGTCTCCTGTTTCTGGTTGGACAAGTTTTACTCTCAGAAAACCTGGATTTGCAAGAGGCTCAATGGCTTTGGAGTTCTGAGCCCTGAATGAGCCTTTCCTCTCCCTTAGCTTTGTTTGTTTCTCTATAAATAGGTGCAATAGCACCTGCTTCCTCAAGTTGTCATTTAAATTAAGTGAGACAAAGCCTATGAAAACACCGGATGGAGTGCAAAAAAAAAAATGGAGGAGTTAACCAAATGAGGAAAATTTGCATTTCTGAAAAGAGCCATCAATGCTGGAACAGGCTGGGCAGCCACATAACTGTTCACAGAATCTCCACCGCAGTTAATTTTCGAGAGCAGTCCCCTTTCTCGAGCATATCTTAGATGCTCACATACCTAGACAGGCAATTATTGCACCTTTCCTATCAAACTTTTCATGTCTGAGTATTTTGCATCTGCATATAATTGAAGTTCCCCTAGAAATTAGCTGGAAAGTTGAATTTCTTTGTTTTAGGTTTTCAATCTAAAATCAAAAAAAAAAAAGTACCAAGAAGGAATAGGAATTTTAGGCAGCGCTATTTGTTTTGTTTTGGTGACATTTGTCTCTTTGCCCAGAATGAATCCAGGGCCCTAGGAGTGTCTCCGTGAGCAACACGGCAGGTGGGACGAGACGTCTGAGCCTGGGATAGAGGGTGGCAAGCAGCCACTGGAACTGCATTCCCGGTTCTCCACGTGCTCGCTTCTGTCTTGTTCCAACAGAAAAGAGATGGTGCACCAGAAACAGAAACCGGAGCCTTGGAGGAGAAGGTCTTGGCACAGGGGTTACTTACAAAGAGCTGGTACAGAAGAAGCACAAGGCAGGGCTCCCAGCGGGAGAGCCGGGGCCAGGCTGAGACCTGAAAAGAGGAGGGGAGAGAACAGGGACCGGACCACGGCAGGGGAAGCTTGCAGGCTGGTCACCTTGAGCGAAGCCAGCCTAAAGGTGTTCCCAGAAAGGACAGCAGGACGAAGCCTCCGTCTCCTGTCAAAGCTCCCTCCTGGGCAAAGTCCAGGGGAAGCCAAGGACAGAGAGGGAGGGGGCCGTCCTGGGTGAGGGAGGGGTACTCAGAGGAGCACACAGAAGAGACCCAGCACATGCCCCGGAGAAATTAACCCCTCGGAGCCTCAATTCCTCTGCTGTGAACTAAGATTGATGACAGTGCCTCCTTCATAAGGTTAAAAATCAAGTGATGTGTTAAAAAGGTCTTTAAACACAGACCTTAGCTTAAAAAATATCACCATTAAATGTTGGCTGTTGACGCCGTCCTCATCACCCTCCTCAAAGAAGAAAACAATGCCATTGGTATAAAACTGCAGGATGAGATTTGAAAAGCAGGGTAATGAAGCAAACAACTAAATCACGTCAGTTGCTGCCTGATCGAGACTCTCCTTTTCTGCTTCTTCTGCCTCTAGACTTCGCAAAGGAAGCAACAGCAAGGTAATCCTTGAGGAACTAAAGCAAAGGGAAAAGGTGAAGGCAGAAGCTGACAGGCAGAGGAAGTGGTCTGTTAAAAGTCCAAGGAGGACCCGTAAGAGTTTCTGGACCACATGCGTATCCGGCTGGTCGCAAAGGTGGGGGAGGCTGATGAGACGTGAGGCTGGAGAGAAAGACAGAGGGGAGGCTGGGAGGTGGCCTGGCTGGAGGTCACGGATTTGGTATTTTATCAAGTCGGTAATGAAATCCACTGAGGTCTTATGACTTGAAAACTTGCACCTTTAAAAAAAAATTAATCAATAATATTAGGTATAGTATAAGAGATACGCTATACATCTTTCAGCCATTAAAAGCAAAACAAGGAAAACCACAGATAATCTCATGCTCATTAATTCAACAACTTAGAAAAAATGGACCGATCCCTCAAAACCATGAATTATTAAAACTCAATCAAGACGAAACGGATAGACTAAAATGCCCTGTAACCACGGAGTGCATTTAAACTGCCACCAACTTCTAGAGCCTCATCCTTCTCTGCAGTCACCTGGCGAAGGGGGCACGCGGGCAGCTGGAGAAGGCACGCCCACATCTCACAGCCTTGGGCTGCGCAGTTCGCCTCTCACCGTGTCTCACACCCCACGGATGAGAATTAGTTCTGCAGCCCCACGCAGACGCACGACCTGGAAAGTACAGCCTCGCTGTGGATCTAGAGAGGAGAACACGGATGCTGGTGCGCGCGCGGCGAGACGGCAGAGCCGTAAGGAGGGTCTCCTCCTCCTGCCTGAGAGCTGACGAATGCCTGCCAATCATCACGAGCCTCGTCGCTTGCCAAACTTTGGGGAACGCCACGATCTTGAGTCACTGTTCTGAGCCTAAAGGGCTGTTGATTGGTGTGAACCTCGCAATCATCCTATGAAGCAGATACTTTTCAAAATTTCAGTTGCCCAGTGAGGAAACTTGCACCCAGAGGAAATGAAACATATGCAGCGACTCACATGGCCAGAAAGTGGTACAGCTGGAGGGGGAAGCCAGCGGGCATTCGTTCCAACAAAGTGGGCCACGCGGTCATCCTTGCCTCTTCCAAGGGTGCCTCTGAAATTCTCAAAAGCATGCCTTGAACTCAGTTTCCTGTTTGTCGGCCACAGTCAGGAAGCAATACCTGTGTTAACTTAAGGAGCTAGGAAAAAAAAGGAAGTACACATAACAGGAAGCTTACCAAAAACCCATGGAAATATCACAGAAAAGAGCACAGAACCAAAAACTGCTGTATTAAAAGATTTAGATAGACCGCTAGCAAAACTGATCCAGTGAAGAAAGTAAAAGATGCAGAAACAAACTATGCAAGAAAAAGGGGACATAATCACAGATACAATAGAAATCTAAAGTATTAATAACGAGAATATTATCGATAATCATTCAGCAATAAATTTGAAAACCTAGTTCTGCATAAAAATTTAAAACTTCGTAGAAATACATTCCTAGAAATACATAAAGGGCCAAATTGGCAGAAGAATAGAGAACTTGCATAAATCCATAAATATTAAATAAACTGACCTCTCATTTAAGAAAAAAAAGCACAGCACAACAAAAGAAAATGCATTTACTTTGCTTTGTATGTCTGTTCTACCAAACTGTCAAGGAACAGTTAATTCCTTCCTTAAGCAAGCTGTTTCAGGGAGTTCCTATTGTGGCGCAGCGGAAACGAATCTGACTAGTATTCATGAGGATGCGGGTTCAATCCCTGGCCTCACTCAGTGGGTCGGGGATCCAGTGTTGCCGTGAGCTATGGTGTAGGTCGCAGACGTAGCTCGGATCCCGCGTTGCTGTGGCTGTGGTGTAGGCCGGCAGCTGCAGCTCCTATTGAACCCCTAGTCTGGGAACTTCCATATGCCGCAGGTGTAGCCCTAAAAAGAAACAAACAAACAAACAAAACACAAAGCTTAAAAGATGCAGTTCATTTTATAAGACTACTATAATATTCATTCCAAAAGTAAGGAGAACAATATAAGTAATAAAATTTATAGCCTCATTCACTAATTTATGAATATAGATATGAAAATTCCTGAATAAAACAGTGGCTAACCAAACCCACCAGTGTATTAATGAAAATAAAAGATCATTAGCAGGGAGAACTCCTGCTAGAATTCCTCCTAGCAGGGAGGCACAGATGATTCACTATTTTAAAACTTACTAGTTCATAACATCCATAGACTAAAAGAGAAGAAAATCATATGCATCCCAAGTCACATAAAAAGTAATTTTAACCAGGGGTTGAAATTTGCCAACGAGAAAATCTAATTAAAAGGGAGTTCCCACTGTGGCTCCGCAGGTTGAAAACCCAACATAGTGTCCATGAGGATGCGGGTTTGATCGCTGGCCTGGCTCAGTGGGTCACGGATCCAGTGTTGCCACCAGCTGTGGTGTCACTATAAGAACAAGGAGAACTAGGAATACAGAAAAACTTTTTGCAGGTGACAGGTGTGTCTAGTACCTTGATTTGTATGATTTAACATGGATGTGTATGTGTCCAAGTTTATCAAATCGTACAGTTTTTACCATCAATCATCCTTTTTAAAACTGTCACTTACTTATTTTTTGCTTGGAGTGTTAAAACTTCAACCTGTAACACCAGCAGAAGCAGAGAGTGACGATGGATGTGTCGGGGCGGGGGGAGCACTGTGATCAAGTTAAGAGGAGGCCATAGTGGATTCAATCCGGCCCTAGTTCAATGACTGTTATTCTTATAAGAAGAGGGAATTTTTTCCTTTTTTTGGCTTTTTAGGGCCGCAACCGCAGCATATGGAGATTCCAGCTAGGGGTCTAAGTGGAGCTGCAACTACCAGCCTACACCACAGCCACAGCAATGCAGGCTCTGAGCCGCATCTGCACCTACACCACAGCTCACGGCAACACCGCAGCTGCTACACCACAGCTCAGGGCAACACCGGATTCTTAACCCCCTGAGCGAGGCCAGGGATTGAACCTGCATCCTCATGGATACTAGTCAGATTCATTTCCACTGAGCCACAATGGGAACTCCCCAGAAGAGGGAAAATTTGACATTCACATGCACACACACACAAGACAGGAGCTGAAGACCCAGGCAGAGACTGGAGTTATTCTGTCTCAAGTAAGGACACTAAGTATCACCAGGGAGAGCCAGCAACCACCAGCTGTGTTATTTTGTATCCACTACTTTACCAAATAAGCCACGAGAAACTAATCCACGGCTCTATCCAACTCTGAGGGTCTCTGATGGCCAGTGCATGGAAGCGTTTAACCTGTATCTCCATTGACACTCTATTCTCCTAGGGCTAGCCATGCAGTTCTGCCACTCTCCTAGTCCTCGGCTGGCGGTGGTTCACCAAAACGTCCCTTCACTTTCACGTCCATGTAGCTTGGATGTATGTTCTAGGGTTCAGACCAGTGACAGTAGCAAATGCAGTTCATCTTCTTGGAGAGAGATGACAACGTCACGGGGCATCATGGAAACTGCAGTGGACGCAGACAGCAGTCACAGGCTTATCACGCACAGCTCATGTGTCCATGCGGATATTCACCCACTTCCACCAGCTGTCACAGGGACAGCTGAAGCTCATTATCGTAAGACATCATCAGGGTTCTCAGCCCCTGTGGGCAGGTTCAGCATGCTTGCCATGGGCTAGCACTCTAGCCCTAGGGCTGCAGTCAGCAGGTGGTCTGAGCTTTGGGATTGCTGCGTCCACACTGCTGTGTTAGCCATGGATTTACGCCTTGCTGCAGCAAACTGCTTGGAATTTATGTTTAGTATAAAGGCTTTTATGACTGCAGTCCATACTTCATTTCTTGCCCTGAAATAATCTGTGAAATGCACAGAAATACACTGTTAACAGTTTAACATTTACCTTTAATAAATTGGCAGTATTTTACGGTGAGCCAGAGCCCATTATGGAAATCATAATTTGTGCTTGGTGCCAGGAAAATATATTCTCCATTTCGTTGCACTGTGCCCAGCTACGAAACCCGAAACTTCCTTGCCTTATATATTCTCATTATGATAGATTAACAAACCTAGTGTGAAAAGCCCTATTGAGCACAGCACTCACCATTTTAAATGAAGACGCCAAAACATGTCAGCCTTTCTTACAGGGATGGCAGAATCGAAATTGTCCCTCATTTATAAGAGACCTCTATAAATGCCGAAATACAGATTACCGTGCATTCAAAATGACGCTGCCTGTGTATGTTCTCTGTTAATTTATGCATTCTGCAGTGCCACGTGCAGCCAGCCTATCTTCTGAACTTTTCAGAAAAATACCAGTATCTGAAGCTTGAAATTAAATTGCATTATAAGCAACACCACAAATCCCGCACCTGTTAAGATCTTTTCCAGTGCACTTATGACGTGCATTTATGATCATCTTCACCGATCTGTCATCTATTCTGGAATTCAGACCCAATAAGACATCAGACTTCAACGGTACAAAGGCAGCAGCCTCATTTATCTCCAGTTAAAGCAGTAATAAAAGACAGCAGGTGACACAAATACCGGTATTTCAATATATTTGAAGTAGAGGTGAGGAATGAGTCGGCTATTTATTTCGCTGGTTAAAGAAAGCTTTTTTCCTACATCCAAGTGAGAGATGGTATTCAGATACCAGATGGTCATCAGTGGGGAGAAAAAACTAATTAAATGTTTAAATGTATGATTGTACCTACAAAGAAATTCTCAGATCAAGTCACAGACACTCTACATTAATATAGGATCTAAAGCCAGTGAGAATTTCTTGCCTATCTTCCTGAGCATGCTTGAAGAAATAAAAGGAAAAATATCACAATCAAAGATTTCCCTGTAAAAGGAAAACAGTTACTTTATATGTCTTCTGAGTTTAGAGTTAAAGGGGATAAAGCGATAGAAACAGAGGAAGTTTAATTTGTTTAATTCATGAGACAATATACACACAGCATTTCTATCCCTTGATATGACAGTGGAAATGCCATTTTCTCTGTTAAATTCCCCGAAAAAAGTTAAATTGAGGACGAGGTGTTTGGTACTTTCTTGCTAATGTCTACATGAGTTGAAGCAGTCCGTACAGAACTCCCTTCCAGGGTTGAGACTGAGTTATTATTTCCCAGGGGGATGCAAAGGGCAGAAATATTAAGAAGAAAACTAGGCATGGAATTAGGGGGAGTCAGGACCAGGGGGAGGTGCCGGCTGGGGGGCTGGGATAAGCCCTCCCACCTCTTGGTTTAAGGATGACCTTGAATTTGCCTTTGCCCTCTCGAATTTGTGCTCCCTCTTGTCCACGTATCTACCACCACCGTCCTGTCTTGTCCGAACTCTTAGCTGAAATTGTAGGACTCCAACAAACCCATACAGAGAGCACTCGGTCATGTCCACGTTCACCAAACTGAGTTCTTAATCCAGGGCTCGGCCCAGGAGAAAGCTCTGTGCATCGCCAGCAAGAAACGGCCGAGGAAGCCCGGGCCAGGGTCTCCAGCCTGTCACCCGAATTCTCTCTGAGGAGTTCCCATTGTGGCTCAGCAGGTTACGAACCTGACATAGGGTCCATGAGGATGTGGGTTCGATCCCTGGCCTCGCTCAGTGGGTTAAGGATCCAGCATTGCCATGAGCTGTGGTGTAGGTCGCAGACGCGGCTCGGATCCCGCGTTGCTGTGGCTGTGGTGTAGGCCGGCAGCTGTAGCTCCGATTCGACTCCTGGCCTGGGCCACTTCCATACGCTGCAGGCGCGGCCCTAAAAAGGAAAAAAAAAAGGTAGCTTGTACTGGGGATCGACACCATTCTGTGTGACTATAAAAGCAGGGAAGAGCAGACAGAGTGGAGGTGTCAGCTGACCGTGAAGGAAGGCTTTTCTGTCCAGTACGGTGGGCTTGAGGGCCAGGGGCTCTCTGGCTCTGGGTGACAGATGGAGCTCCCGTATTAGGTGTGATGAGAGTTCCAAGATGTAGCTTTCCAGGGGGAAGACTGCTGCCTGCTGACAAGCGCTGGGGAGGGGGTTAGGAATCCCAATAGGTCCTGAATCAGACTTTGGTTTACGAGGCTGTGGGGAGAAACGGGGCAGGGGTGCCCACTGGCAGCGCCTGACGTCTCCTGGGTGAAGAAGAGAGAGATCTGACTTCAACATTTGGCTCTGCCCGCATCTGTCTCACCACTGCACAGGTTTCTAAGAGCTAAAGTGGTTCCGCTGGAAGATGGCCTGTGAAATCTGCCAGGGGGCTTCAAGGACGCTGGGTGGCTAAACCGGAACTTCCCGGTGCTAAGTCAGCAAGGAATCCCAACCAGAGGAAGGCGGAAAAGTCTCGTCAGCCTCGGACCTAGCCGGAGAGTTGGGGCCCTGGTTATCCATGCCCACTGGAAAGTCACTCAACCTCTATGAGCCGCTCCTCCACATGTACAAGGGGCAAGATGACACCTGCACACAGAGGAGCTGTAAGTATTAAACACTCCTGGCACTCAATAAACGACAGCCATGATAAGCTTAATTGGGAATGCCGTATATTGAATGCAACTGAAATCGCTGCCCAGAGAAAGCCTCTGGGTGTCACGCGGTTTAGCGTCACGCTGTCTCCCAGGCCAATCACAGGTGAGTCGGACCCTGCAATGACTCACTGCCCCCACGGGGAAGACTCCCGAGCGCCGACCGGGAGAGATGCTGTCTTCTCTGCGTGTGACGTTTTCACCGCACTCTGTCTCCACCCTCCCGATGACCCGCAGCATCCAAGAACGCGGAAACGCTGCCGCCGCGGCCCAGCCAGCCAGAGCCCTCTGCCGGCATTCTAACTGTTTCCAGCAGCCTCACAAGGAGCTTTTAACAAGCTGGCCGCCCGGGTCGGTCCTCACCCGTGTCCTCACCCACCTTACAGTCACAGCCTTGTCACGCTCCGCAGACAGCCACAAATGCGCGGCTCCCTGCAATTAAAGGGAACAATTCTCCAGTAATTTTGAAGCACCCATTGTAATTTTGTTCAGTTGCATGTCTTTTCTCCTGTGATTTTTGTTTAGTTGATAAGCTTAATTTTGGGGGAATTCCCATTGTGGCTCAGTGGGTTAAGAACTCAGCATCCGACATAGTGCCCATGAGGATGCGGGTTCAATCCCCGGCCTCGCACAGTGGATTAAGGATTCAGCGTTGCCGCAAATTGCTGTGTAGGCCACAGATGTGGCTCAGATCCTGAGTGGCTATGGCTGTGGTGCAGCCTAGCAGCTCCAGCTCTGATTTGACTCTCTGGACCAGGAACTTCCATATGCTGCTGGTGCAGCCCTAAAATTAAAAAAATATATATATATGTGTGTGTGTGTGTGTGTGTGTGTGTGTGTGTGTGTGTGTATTTAAGGGCAGGTCTAGGTTCACAGCAAAACTGTGGCATAGCAGAAATGAATCCAACTAGGAACCATGAGGTTGCGGGTTCGATCCCTGGCCTTGCTCAGTGGGTTAAGGATCTGGTGTTGCCGTGAGCTGTGGTGTAGGTCGCAGATGTGGCTTGGATCTGGCGTTGCTGTGGCTGTGGCATAGGCCGGCAGGTGCAGCTCTGATTAGACCGCTAGCCTGGGAACCTCCATATGCCGCGGATGCGGCCCTAAAAGGACAAAAGACAAAAAAAATAATATATAGATTTTCCATACACCCCTGCCCCCCCCACAAGCCCCCCCATCCACACAGCACACTAGAATGGTACATCTGTTACGATGATGACCCCACAACGACCCATCATTGTCACCCGGGGTCATGCTGTGTCTTCTTGGGGTCTGACAAGTGCATAACGCCCTGTTCTCACCACTCTGGTGTCGCACAGAGTCCCACTGCCCTGAAAAGCCCTCCGTGTGCTGCCTCTTCTTCCCTCCCCACACCTAACACCCGGCGACACTGACATTCCTGCTGTCTCGTTTCCCCTTTTCCAGAATGCCGCAGAGTTGGAACCCTGTCACACGCAGCCTTTGCAGCTTGGCTTCTTTCGCTCAGTAACATGCATCCAAGGCGCCTCCGTGCCTCTGTGTAGCTTGACAGCTCACCTGCTTTCCTCGCTGAGCGATGCTCTGCCGTCTGGTCCACCAGCTTACTGACCGGTCACCACAAGAGGGTCCCGGTCGCCTCCAGCTCGTGGCCGTTATGGATAAAACGGCTACAGACATTTGTGTGCGGGTTTCTGTGTGGACATAAACCTTGAGCTTTGCGTGGATACCCAGGACCCCGGCGGCTGGAATATAGGCCAAGGACACGTGTAACAAACCACCAAACCGTCTTCCAAAGTGGAGGGACCATTTTGCGTCCCCACCCACAGTAAATCAGAGCTGTTGCTGCTCCACCGTCTCGTCAGCACTTGGTCTTATCAGCGCCCTGGATCCTGGCCACTTCAGAGGATGCGTGCTGATAGCCCCGTGCTGTTTCGTTTGCAGTTCCCTGTGCACGCGATGAGGGGTGTCTCTCACATGCTTAGCAGCCCCTGTATCTCTTTTCTTGGGAGGGTGTCTATTTTAGTCTTTGGCTCATTTTTAATCAGGCTTTTCATTTCCTTAGTGCTGAATTTTAAGAACTCTTTGCATAATCTGGATAGTTCTTTATCAGATGTTATCTTTTTACAAATATTTTCTTCCCAGGTATAGCTTATCTTCCCCTTTCATAAATTTTTCATTCATAGAACAGAAGTTTTCAATCTTACTAGCCCTTGCCTTCAAGCAATGCTGACCCATCAGCAATTTTTAAGTCTGGCTTTGGTTTTCTAGCTCCCGTAGCCTTGACCAAGTGGGGGCTTTGCATGTGACATTCGCTGTTGAAGACGCTCCTGCTTCTCACATCCAGGGACACTCATGGAGATGCCACCAAGCCTGGCAATGTCCCCCTGTGACCTGCAGGTACACGTCGAGAAAGGCTGCCTGCAGGTGGCCTGCTGACACGCAGCCCACAACCATCAGGACCTGAGGGGTCTCATGTGCCGGTAGGAATGAGGCCTCCAGCTGCCAGACCGCGTCAGACAGAGAGAAAGAGCGGTAGCGTGTCATTCCCGGTGCAGAACTTGGTGATTGCGGCTGTCCTCTCAATGACAGCACCGATTAAATAGTAATTAATTCCTCAACAGGCTGAATTAAAGAATCAAGTAAGCTGCAGGTAATGCAATTACAATAGTTACCTAACACAATGAAATACTCCTGTAAGTTCTGATATGGAAAGTCTCTATCTTTTTATTTTATTATTACTTTTTTTTTTGTCTTTTTAGGGCTGCACCCGCGGCATATGGAGGCTCCCAGCTAGGGGTCCAGTCGCAGCTGTGGCCACCAGCCTGCACCACAGCCACAGCAATGTGGGATCCAAGCCGCGTCTGCGACCTACATCACAGCTCATGGCAACGCTGGATCCTTAACCCACTGAGCGAGGTCAGGGATCGAACCCGCAACCTCATGGTTCCTAGTTGGATTTGTTTCCACTGTGCCACAACGGGAACTCCCTTAAAGTCTCTAGCTTGAAGCAACCCCATTACTATGGAAGGACTTTCTCTGAGCATCTAAGGATCCAGCGGGCAGTCAATGGTCCTCTTGTGGGACTAAATAATTAGGCTAAAAGGAGCCCAACTGCTCTCTGGTGGACCAGACTGGCCCTGCCACCAGCTTTGGGACCAACCGGCCCCCAACAGGCTTTTCCTTCGAGAATTCAAGACCCAAGTGGCCAGAAGAGGGAGAAAGGTGCTGAAACCAGAGCAGCTTTGCTCTCTACAGAAACCAGGCCAGCAGGAGAATCCACAGGACCCTGGTGAGGACACACCCCAGGCTCAGCTGAGCGGGTCAAAAAGGAGAAACAAATGAAAGATGAGTTCCAGAAAGAAGTGGTACCTTTAGGAGCCATCTTGCTGGTTCCCAGGGCCTTAGGCTTCGGCAGTCAGGCTCTGGGGATGACGTGCTCAAGGCCACATTCAAGGTTTTACTTAAATTTGCTTGTGGCCGGTGCCCATTCTTCTCTTCTGCAAGTATCTGAAGAAGGGGTATCAGCAGTGCCTTGGAAGACGCTCCGTAGGCAAAGCAGGACGTAGTCATAGACACAGTTTGATGCTCCATAGACATAGCATCAGCCCCAGATTTGTTCATCCTGAAATGTTCTCCTAGGAAGGTATGAATGTGTTCATAAGACCAGGGGGGTCCTCACTACTCAGAAAACTATTAATTTATGCGTTGACTGGATCTCAGGTTTTGAACCGCATTCTCTTTAACCCAGTATTATTAAATGACTGGCTTGGACAAGACACTATTTGTGTAATAGCACCTGTTAATAAAGATAATCCTATATTCTTTCAACATCCGTGGCAGATTTGATGGTGAAGAAGTCAAAATGCATCAGCTGAGGAGGGTTGGGGTTTCCTGGGTAATTTTTTGAGAGTTTAGTGCCTTCGCTTCTGTGTTTTAGCCTTAAGATAAACAAGTCTCCCTTCTCCACTTCCAGCACCGTAATGCAGATGGAGAATAATAAAACTCATTGACAAAGCAGTTTTTACCCTCGCGGTCTTATCATGAATATTTACTCTCTGGCTGGAGGCTGCCTTGCTGCTGCTGCCACCGGGGTCCATTGTTAGGAGAGCGCTGCCATGGCAACAGAGGGCTGCAGCCGGCAAAGAGGCTGACAAGCAGCCACACAAAGCGTGGATCGGTGGGATAATTAAGAGGCTCTGTGCTCAGGGTCACCTTGTAAAGGAGAAATGTCAGTCAGAACCCAGTGATCCCAGAGGGCTCCGCTGAGAAGCCCCGGGAGCTCCCGGCCACGCCCCGGTGCCGGCTCTTCCCAGGGGCCAGCCCCCTGCTTCCTGCCTGGGGAACTCACAGGTCATCCTAACTCATCCGCTGAGCCAGCTTATGAAATGAACAGAATCTGGTTTTTGCCAGTAGGTGCCTGAAGCACCGAACTGGAGTGACTGATTAAAAGCAGGCTGCGTTCCTCAGATCCTGATTTAGATCTGATGCCATTTGTAATTAAAATTGCTTTCAAAAGCTCCTGGGCTGAAGGGGGTATGTGGGGACACTGGGTAATTTAAGGCTGGCTCTCCAGGTCTGGAAATACGGTAGGCTACCATCCGTCTAAACAAGGCTGGAACAAGCTCTTCCCTTGACCTTGACCAGGAGGTACCCCTTCCGTGAGTTCTTGGGACGAGCTGACTCCAAGCATCTCTAGGACACCAAATACCTTCAAGAATATGGTGTCAGGATCTTGCCCCTAAACAGCCCATAGCTGCCCGTTGACATTTTGGTGCTCAACCTCCAGCTCCAAGAGACCTCTGCAGGCACACGCACACAGTGTGCCCCAAAAGGGATTCACCTCCCAATAAACAGCTTCACTGCAAATACAGACGAGCCTGGATTCCTCTTCTGACCCTTGAGACATCAGCAGATGCTACGTAGGCTTCGCGACTAAAGCCATGAACTCCTGGCCCAGCCACGTCTGTTAGCGTCCTGCTCTAGGAACTTGCCTTCTGACCGCCACACAAAGCAGTCCCAATGTCTCGAGTCACCCAGGAAGTACTTCGTGGGGCTTGAGGTCCCCAGAGGTGGCCTTATCCATCCATCCAATCTGTCCTCTTCTTCCCAATGGCCAGGACTCTTTTTTTCTCTTTTCGTGCTTTTTAGGGCTGAACCCACAGTATATGGAAGTTCCCAGGCTAGGGGTGAATCGGAGGTACACCTGCCATCCTATACCACAGACACAGCAACAGGGGATCCTTAACCCACTGAGCGAGGCCAGTGATAGAACCTGCCTTCTCTTGGATACTAGTCAGGTTCATTGACTGCTGAGCCACGAAGGGAACTCCCAGAACTCCTTTCTGGTTTCTCATTGCCCAGTCAGGTTGTGCTCAGTCCTGGGCAGGTGGATCCCCTCCGCTCGGTGAGCTCGTGCGGGAGCCCAGGCCCGTTCTGCCTCGTTGCACCACCCCCCGCATTCCAGGCGGCGGGAAGGGGCAGGAGCGAGTCTGGGGCGCATCGCTGCTGCGGCTTTCAGGACAGGACCTGGAGATGCAGCCATCACTTCCGCCCACCTCCCATCAGCGCGGGCTGAGTCACATGGCCACACCTGGCGGCACGGGGGTGGGAAATAGAGCCTTCAGTGCCACTTGTTGTCACTTCACCACCACCACCATCATCATTATCATTATTACTCAGTAAATGGGAAACCTGACACCACAGTTGATGAGAAAACAATGCAGAGATTAGTTCACGTCAAAGCCAAGAGCGAATGCATCTAATGGTTAGCGTTTGACAAAATCAGTCCATTTGGAGGAAAGGTTCCCCCCAAAACAGCTGGCAGAATCTCCCAACAGAGCCTCGCAAGGGATGGTCCCAGCTGAGCAAACCACAGCATCCTTGAACTCCCAAGCTCTCTGATAGACAACCGGCCTCCCCGGGACCAGTTACTTACTCTCTGCAGCTAAATTGGCATTTCTTTCGCTGCAGCAAGGTTTGGGTCATCTGTCTGTCTGGTGGTTTTCTGAGTATCTATTTTTACTCAGAACTAAAAGATAAATAGGCAAGGATTTCATGACTGATGCAAATCCTTTTGTTGAAAACAGTCGTTCGTCACTAACTGCCTTAGAAATTACAGCCAAACCATGCGCCTTCTGAAATAATTTGGAGCATAAAGATGCAACTATTTATCAATTAATTTAAACTCCAGTGAGAGTTTTGCAGATGCAGGCACTTTAGGATTTGGTCTAATGGACTGAATTTAGACTACTCTATAAATGAATTCCAAGATCGGGGATATATATATTCACAAGCTGAGACTTTGTGAAGTTTTCTTGGCGGCAGGGAAGAATACATTAAAATCTGGATTCCTTACGTTTTTCCCAAAAGAAATCAGCAGTCAGTTCCATCTACTATAAAATTAATCCAGAAAGTAAATGATCATAATATAAAAAATAATTCTGTTGGGGCACACAGGTATTCTAATGCCAACAATATCTAACAATTTGGCCCTGTTATTCAGAAGCCCTTTGAAAAATATTTCAAATCTTATGCAATCGAATTCGAAAGAGACCATAAAAGAAGGTCAGGAAGCTCTTGTGAGGTTCAAAATGAAGGTTTAGAGCAATAGAAATAGATTTTATTGCTAAGGTGACTTTTGATAACATTGTGTCAATGAACTTGAGGGAAACCTTTAGAAGTATGAGGTCACAGGGCTTTCGTGTCAGTGAGGCCATGTTGAAGTAGGGGACGTGAAAATTAAAGATGGCATCATTTGCCTTAAGTCAATAAGAGGAAGGAACAGGAAGAAAAGTCCTAAAATATATGGCAGAAAATCAAGGCTGATGTAATTTGAGGAATGCCACCCAGCCCCGTGGTGATTAAGTACCATCAGACCTTATACTAAAGATTGTACTGATGAGTTTGTAGACAGAGAAATAGGTAAATGATTCTGCAGGAGGAGGACAAGGAGGAGGGAGAGGGAAAAGTGAGAAATGCCTGAGTTGATTCTCCCCAAAATGGTTAAAAAGAAAAAATAGTCCAGACCCTGCACTCCAGGTCTGCCCAGTCAAAGACCCCAACTCAGAGGAGACAAAGGTGGCTCCAGCACCTGGCGTCCCAGTTTGGGGCACCCTCTCCTCCCTTCAGCTGTCCCTCTGTGTCCTCAGCCATCCCCAATGTCAACCCTTCATCCTCAGCAGCCGACTCCAATAGCCAGCTCTCTCTTTGATGTCCGCACTGATGAGCAGGTGGGCATCTCAAACACGACATACCCCTCCCCCAAGCCTGCCGCTCCGCCAGCCTCCACCTTTGTGCCTTGGTGCACCCCAGTCTTAGCTGCCCAGACAACACATCTAAGAATTGTTCTTGATTTCTATCTTCTCACATGGCACCTCCAACCCTTCAGCAAATCCTATTGACTCCACCTGCAAAACGTAACGCAAAGCCATTCTCTTCTCACCATCACAACCCTTCCCAGGAGTTCCAACCTACGTCTCTCACCTGGACTCTCCAAGTAGCATCCTACCCAGCCTCTCTGCTTCCACTGGCACCCCTCCAGCTTCTGGTCTCAATTCCCTCTGTTAAAGACGCCCCATCTCCAAAATCTGTCACATTCTGCCATGCTGGGGTAGAGCTTACGTAGAAACTTTGAAGGGGCACAGCTCAGCCCATAACATGCCCCAAGGCTGTCATAATTAATTCCTCCTTGATGCTTACGCTGGTCTGAACTGGGAAGTGTCCTGCTTGTAGACAGGACCATCTTTAACTTCCTCTGCGCCCCGGGCAGCCCCCCACACCCAGAGCCTGGGCACTGCTGGCTGGCGTTCTTTGCCCGCGCTAGACTGGGAATGCCTCCGTTTCCTGGACTGGGTCTCCCCGAGGAAAACACAGCACCCAGCACACGCTCTGGGCTGAGCATCTGTAAAACACACATGAGTGGCCATCACGAACCCATCCTCCCATTCACAGGGAAGGAGCCCCTTTGGAAAGCTTCGCTGAGATTTGCAAAGTACATACTTTTGCATCTGGGCTTATTCCCCGTGCTCTTCAGCCAAAAAGAAAACGCTGTTAGGAATCATTGCTTCGGTATTGAGAGGTTTTTTACGGGAGTTCTAGGAAGCCAGAGACTTCTGAGTAGTGTATGAATCACAGGAAGAACCCTGAGTAATTTTTACCCAGAAAGTGGCGGAGTTTGACGATGAGTACATGGAATAGCTCTTGAACTGCAGCCTCCTTTGATGTTATTTCAGTGTTACTCAAGGGCGCCCTTGCCAGAGATGGAAATGGTTAGGGAGGCCATCTCTTCTGTTGGGCCTGAGCTTGCCCGCCCTGCCCCCAGCAGCTCCAAGTCCTGGCCCTGTATGTGGCCTTGCTTGCCAGGTGTATGTGCATACACACACCACAGTGCATAGTTCAGGAAAACCCCTCTTCATTCCAAGAGGGTCAGTAAAAATTAAAGTTCGACAGTGCCAGCGAGTGGCAAGGAGTCATGGAAGCAAGCAGTCACTCTCCTGGTGGAGGGCAAGGCCAAGCACAGCGGGAAAGCGCTTTGGCTGTGCCTGGGAAACGCGCATGTGTGCACTCTAGAGTCCAGCGGTAGCCGCAGAAGAAGTGCAGAAAAAAGTTTATTGCAGAATGTGTTGCAATCATGGAAAACAGGGCACAACTTAAATGTTCATCAACAGAA
The DNA here is from genome assembly GCA_004024745.2 of Catagonus wagneri. Taxonomy (NCBI): domain Eukaryota; kingdom Metazoa; phylum Chordata; class Mammalia; order Artiodactyla; family Tayassuidae; genus Catagonus; species Catagonus wagneri. Next base: position 21,129,966 of record PVHT020000009.1, on the reverse strand, counting down.
TATCGTAAAAATTCAGTAACCTGGAGTTCCCGTTGTGGCTCAGTGGTTTGAGGACCCGACCTTGCCTCTGTGAGGGTGTGGGTTTGATTCCTGGTCTTGCTCAGTGGGTTACGGACCCGGCATTGCCTTCATTAATTCAGGTGTTAAATAAAATCTTTGATGTGTGTTCATTTTACGAGCGTCAGTATTTTGCTGTTTCCTGAAGTCATCATTTAATAGCACATACAAAAGACAATGACCAGTTTTTATCTAAATGTCTAGGATCCAAGTTTTATCTCTAACTGAGAAACGAAACACTTTGCCAGTCCCTCTCCCCGCTGGGAGTCTGGGTTTGGTAGATGCAGGCTGTTACGTTTAGGACGGAGGGCGACGAGGTCCTGGCGCACAGCACAGGGAACTATGTCCAGTCTCTTGGGCTAGAACATGATGGAAGATAATATGAGAAAAAGAATGTATGTATACGTAGGACTGGGTCACTTTGCTGTACAGCAGACATCGGCACAACATCCTAAATCAACTGTACTTTAATTTTAAAAATTCGGGGGCAGGTTGGAGAAAGAAGCACTGTGTCACCTGGAGACTCTCCCTAAAGCTATTTGAGGTACACGAATGCTTATCACCCAAGCTACCACCGCCGCCGTCCACAGATCAGGGCAGAGGGGGCTACAGACGACAAGGCATTTCTGCCGTAGGCGGAGGGTCGGCATAGGTTTCAACAACCTAATTGATGGAATCAAGGATTGAAATGTGCTGCAAAGCAAACAAAACTCTGGGCAGAGTCTGTTCTTGGGCCCAAGTGGCTGTTGCCAGGGAAACCCAAGACCCTGCACCTGCCCACTTCCTGTCTCTCCCCGTCCCTGCCCCCGTCTCGCGCAGCACAAACGCCGCCCGCGATCCGCTGCGTGTGAAACACTTTATGAAACTGATGGAAATGTAATCGCGAGGTGGTGGAGGATTGCGTAGCCTCTCAAGTCCTCGTCTCCTCCATTTACCGAAATAATCTTCGCTAGAATGGCCTCCAAGGCGCCCTGAACGCCGGCCACCCACAATTCATTCTGTGGCTTTACATAAGCATCCATGGTCATGTGTATTTTATTTTGTTTTTCAAAGCTGAATAAAAAAAAAAAATCTACCCGGTGTGAGCAATCTTCGAGAAGCCAAGCTCACCGCAATGCATGGAAGAATTCTAGCCAGCAGTTTCAAATGCACCTCTGTGTGGAAGCTTCACAGGACAGTTATCAATCCGAAGTGCATTTTAAAGAATACTTTTGATGGAAATAGAAGCTTAAGCTAGAATAACCATTCAGAAGAGGGGAGGAATAGCACTTCTGACTGACGTCCCATCGAGCTTCACACGCCCCAGGGAGGCGGGCGCAGCTCCCCGTTCATCCCCGTGTTTAAAGGTTGTAAACGTCACTCACTCTGGTGGAGACAATAGGAATTTGACAGCAGAAGCGGCAAAGATGATGACTGTCTCAAACTGTGTTTAGGCGGAGTGTCAGCTCTGTGGTTAAACAATTAGGGAGTCACTGGAACCTCACTGCTATGTTCCATTTGGAATGTGAAAAGACTTTCTGGTTGTACCTCAGCCTCTCTGAATGTGCCCGATTCATGTCACACCCGTGATGGGAAAAAGCCTCTGATGGAAATGCGCCCTCGTGCAAACACAAAGCAGATCAGGGCCCTCCCCATCTCAGCAGAGGACAGGTTTTATCTTTTTTTGGAATTTTTTTTAAATTTAATGAATGACAAATTATGGACCCGCATGTCTAAAGAATGAGTTCAGCTTCAGGGGGCAGGGATGGGGGAAGCATTTGGGGGAGAAGATGTGGACTGAGCACTAAAAAAAGAACACCAAAGCCTTGGGAAACTGTAGGCTGGGCTTTGGGGATGGGACATGAAGGGTGGTTTGCCATCACATTGGGGAGGGATGGGTCTTGCCTGCTAGGAATGGAACCAACAGCAGGTGCAGGAAAAGGGTCAAAGGCTTTTGGTTGATAACCGGACACGATAGCATGAGGTTGGTAGAATGAAGAACTGACTGGAGTGGGTCCACCCTGGGAGAGAGGCTAAACGAGCTGTAGAGGCGAGTCTTAAACAAGAAGAGACCAGATGGTGCCCGGCCCCCAGGGTGAGATCAAGTGATAGCTGGCAGTCAACTGGCCTGTGAAACAGCCGTAGAAAAGGGAGACAGCACAGGGAACTTTATCCACTCACTTGTGATGGAACATGATAGATGATAACATGAGAAAAGGAACGTGTACATATAAATATGGGTGTACATATATATGTATGGCTGGGTCACTGCTGTACAGCAGAAATTGATGGAACATGTTAATCAACTACAATAAAATTTTTTTTAAATAAAGAAAAATAAAGGGGGGAGACCGATTCAAAGGAAGCGAGCAAGGAAAATCCATAAGGTTAATCAAAGTATTGAACTTACTCCTCCTCCCAAACAGCCAGAGCTACTGCGACCAGAGGCTTGGCCAGCCTGTCCAGACACCGCATCCATCCATCTCAGAGGACTCGGTACTGACAGTGACGTGACGGTCTTATTTTCCTCAGGCAACCTCTGCTAGAATCATTGTCTCTTTCGCAGCCTAAGTCCCAGCCCTCCGCTACTGGTGCCATTTAGGGACACTTCTCCCCAGGGGTCTCCCTATCTAAAATGCTAAGAATCTCATACAAAGTCAGGCACAGGTTTTTGCTCCAAACAGGACCTGAGAGTATCCTCCTGGAAGCAGCTGGTTTGTACTTATAATTTACTAAGCAGAAACCTGGTCCGCAGCAGAGTGCTCTCCCCCAAGAAGCCACGCAGGAAGGGACTGGCAGGCGGGACTCTCCCTGACATCAAAAGAGATTGTTCAGACCTCCGGCTGAAGCCCAGCAGACATCGGGACCTCTCTCAGTTACGATGAAAGCAAAGACCACTCCTCTCCTTTCCAAACACCCGCCGTGGGGCAGTGCCTTTGCAGTTACAATCTGGAGCACCCAAAAACTAGGATGGAGATCTGGAAGGGAGCTAGCTGGGTTTGCCCACGGCTCTCCAAGGAAAAGGACTCTGAATCCACAGGACACAGGTGTCATTGTCGCTGGAAGCCTGAGCCATTGGTGACCCACCAGGACTCCTCGGGGCCGGGGTGGGCAGCATCCTAAAGTGACCCAGGGTGGACTTCCCCTCCTCTGCGTGGGGAGGGACCTGGGAACGTGGGGAGACCCCCCTCGAGTGACAAGGCTCTGGTGTACGGCACGGGCGACCTAATGGGGTGAGCTGTGACAACAAACGGAGCCCTTGCTGCAGAAGGACATTCGAGGCTGGGAGGGATTTGACGCAAGGACAGCGCTCTGCGGCTGGCTGTGAAGACGGAGGGGTCAAGTGGCCGGGATGGTGCCCACACCCGCGGCATGTGGAGGGTCCCAGGCTAGGGGTCTAATCGGAGCTATAGCCGCCGGCCTACACCACAGCTGCAATGCAAGATCTGAGCTGTGTCTGAGACCTACACGACAGCTCACAGCAACGCCGGATCCTTAACCCATGGAGCAGGGCCAGGGATCGAACCCACTTCCTCATGGATACCAGTCAGGTTCTCCCCAGCTGAGCCACGATGGGAATTTCTGATGACATATTCTCTTTATAACCAGGTCTAGGATTTTAGTTGTATGTTACTAAAATTGACCACCTTGTGTGGGTAGAGACATCCTTTGGAAACCTCAAGCCACATTCGATGCTCTTGGGAGCTACAAAAACCAGGACACCAGGGACCCCACCTCCAGCCCGCATCCGCACGCTCTCCTGTGATGATCCTGTCCAGTCCCGAGGCTGTCAATTCCACTCTCGGATTGCCAGCCCACAAATTAACGCTTCACCTGAGTGCCAGACTAGGTCTGCCTCTCAGCATCTCCGGGAGGATTTCTAATCAGCGTCGCAAATTAATATATCGAAGATCAAGTTCATTCCCGACTGGACGCTGGCTGCTCCCGCATCTTCCCTCCTCGCTAAGCTGTCTCCAGGCCCCAGTTCTGCAAGCTAAACACTTAGATCCCATCCTTCATCTCTGCCTTGAGTCTCTTGGTTCCCACTTCATCAGCAAATCTTCCTGTTATGTCTCCAAAATACTTCCCTGATCTGCCAGTTGTCTTCATGCTCGTCTCCACCACCCTCGTCCGACCCGCCATCGTCACTCACCTGACTTGGCTTTCTGCATCTGCTGCTGCCTTCCTGTAACACGAAGGCCACGGAGCTGGAGGGCATCAGAGCTTGTTGCTCCTCTAGTGACAGTCTCCTCACTTCTCTCCAAGTAAAATTCATCTTCTTCCTGTGGCCAAAGAGTCCGTATATAGTCTCCCTCTAATCCTACCTGCATTTTCCCTCCTGGTCTACAATTTTTCAGCCACGTGAGTTATCTCCCAGGTCTTCAATGTGCACCCAAGCTCACCCCCTTTCTTAGTGCTCATGTGATAACCAGTCCTTTGTCTGGAATGTTCTTTCCGTGGGTCTTTACACGGCTAAGTCTTCAATGTCCCTGTTTAATGGGACTTTCAGTGACCACTCAGATCACTTTTTCATCATATTACCCAGTTCCACGTCCCAGGGTACACCTGTCGCACGCGCTGAAATCACCCGGATTGCTGATTTACTCACTTGTTTACTATGCATCCCAGAACTGTCAGCTTCATGAGAGCAGTTACCTCGACTGTAACATTTTCTCTCAGTTCCTGGAATCCTGTCTGGCAGCGTAAGAAGGACCACTCTCCTTGCATCTCTCAAAGCAAAGGGCTGCCTGAGCGGTGCCTGCGTAGAAGAAGGGAGATGATCCAGTTAAGTCCTGCCAGGAAGAAGCAGAAGCCGGGGATCTGAAGAGACAGCACAGAAATCATATTTCTCGCCCCAAAACTACCCAGAGGAAGAGAGCGGAAAATGAGTTTGTTAACATGGCTTCTGGAAGCTGGAAAAGCAAAGCCAGTCCCCTCCTGTGTTTTCGGCTCCGTGAGCCGCACATCCACCCATTGCAGTGGAAATGTGCACTTTGCATCCGACTCTCCTTTGCTCCGAACAGCAGGGGACAGCTTGCTCCCACTTCTTTCACCCCCTGTCCGGGCTCGCCTTTCTCCATCCCTGCTGCCGCAGGCTTCGTTGCAGCTTCCCCGTTCTCACTTTGACCACAGCAGCAGCCATGCCCTCTCCACGCCCATCGTCCTCCACGAAGCGGATCCTCCCAAAGTCCCCTTGACATGCACTCCATTGAAAACACGCAGTTAACTAGGGGCAGGGAAAACACAATACGAGTCTGGAGCACGTGGTGCCCTAAAGGAGGAAAATGCTCAAAAATAGAGAAAGGGCAAGGAGGAAAGAAAGGAGGGGAGGGAGGTGGAAAGGAAGGAAAGAAGCGAAGGATGGGTGGAAACATGGCCAAAGGATTCAGGAGACAACCTGAAAAATCTCTCCATGACCAAAGCGGGAACGATTTCAGCAACGAAACACTGAAGAATGAGAGTATTGGATTATTACACAAAGATCAAATAAATATTCACAAGTGCCTAGTGATATAAACAAATGATTGAATAAGTAAATGTGTCACAAGTGTTCCTTACAGACTAATTCCCATAAATAAATGTAGAAGAGATAAGGGAAACAGCATCACCGTTAGAACACCATAGCAGAAGGAGTTCCCACTGTGGCACAGCGGGATCAGTGGTGTCTCTGCAGCACCAGGACACAAGTTCGATCCCTGGCCCAGGACAGTGGGTTAAAGGGTCTGGCAGGGAGGCCAAAAAAGAAAAAAGCAAAGATAAAAACACCATGGTAAAAACTGTTGCAAGCAAGATTCACCAGTGAATGCTAACATTAATGGGCAAAAGCTTAAGAAGAAAGATAATGTTTACTTAACCTCAATATATCTTCCCCCAAATTACACAGAGACACACGGTAAGCATGGTGATTACACAGAGACACACGGTAAGCATGGCGGAGAAATCCCATCAGCAACACCCCCACCGGGCAATGGAGGGTCGCATCACCGGGGCTGAGCACCCCCGTGTCCACGCACCGAGAACGGTCCATCATCTCTCTGGCGGTCTTCCCAAAGATTCATTGCCGCCTTCTGAGTGTCAGAAAACATCAGAAGAAGAGAAGTATGGCTTACAAAACCTGACCAATAATCTTCAAACATGCGGGGGCTGTGGGAGATTACAGGAATACTTGGGAATGGTTTGGCAGAGACCAAAGAGACGTGAGGACTTAATGCCTCATGGAACCTGGATGGATCCTGGAACAGAAAGGACATTAGCGAGAAAACATAAAATCTTAACAGTCGGCGGTTTAGTTAATAATATTTTAACAGTGTTAATTTCTGGTCTTGACAAAATACAACATGGTAACAGGAGTTCCTGTTACGGCTCGGTGGTAACAAATCCAACTAGTATCCTTGAGGACACAGGTTCGATCCCTGGCTCAACTCAGTAGGTTAAATATCCAGCATTGCCATGAGCTATGGTGTAGGTTGCAGACACAGTTCAGATCCTCCAGTGCCATGGCTGTGGTGTAGGCCAGCAGCTGCAGCTCTGATTTGACCCCTAGCCTGGAAACCTCCATTTGCACAGGTGTGCCCCTAAAAAAGGAAAAAAGAAAGAAAGAAAGAAAAAACATTGTAATAAATATCAGTATTCTAGGAAGTTGGATATGCAGGGACTCTCTTGGCTATCTTTGCAACACCTCTATAAATCTAAAATTATTTTAAATTAAAAGTAAAGAAAAAAAATAAAGGCCCTTAGCTAGCTTCCACAGTCGCCAGAATCTAAATCCTCTGTTGTGATTGACTGACATCAAAAAGAGCACAACAAAGGTCGGCAAGGATGTGGAGATCCTCCTACACTGTTGATGAGAATGTAAATTGGTACAGACACCATGAAAAACAGTATGGAGGTTCCTCAAAAAACTAAAAATTAAGTTAGCATAGGATCCAGCAATTCCACGCCTTGGTATATATTCAAAAGAAACAAAACCCCTCATTTGAAAAGATACGTGCACCCCAATACCCATAGAAACATTATTTACAGTTGCCAAAGTTCAGAAGCAACATAAGTGTCCATCAACAGATATAGTTTAAAGAAGATGTGGTACATATACACACACTGGAATACTATACGGGGAACAAAATCTTGCCATTTGTAGCAACATGGGTGGACTTTGAGACCATCATGCTAAGCACGGGGTAAGTCAGAGAAAGACAAACACTGTATGATCTAACTTGAACATGACATTAAAAAAATACATTAAACTACCGAATAAAACAAAAAAGGAAGCAGACTCAATAGATAAAGAGAACAAACGAGTGGATACCATTAGACAGAGGGAAAGGAGCGGGCAAGATAGGGGTAGGGGAGAAAAGGGGGTTATTTGGGGATTATATAAAAGCATGTGCATGAAATTTCTGAAAATCGTAAAGCACTATAGAATTTAAAGAGTTCCCACCGTGGCACAGTGGGTTAAGAATCTGACTGCAGTGGCTCGGATCACTGCAGGGGCATGGGTTCAATCCCTGGCCTGGCACAGTGGATTAAAGCATCCATCACTGCAGCAGTTGCAGTTGGGATTCAACCCCTGGCCCAGGAACTTGCATATGGTGCTGGCGCTTATGGAAAAAAAAGGGGGAAAATTTGAATCTTTCATTCAATTGTTAAAAAATAAAATTAGACTGTCAAATAAACATATAAATTCTCTGCAGTGGTATCAGAGCCACCCATGACCTTCGCTCCTGTCGCTGTCTGCTTCCATCTGGAATGACCCTTGAGGAAAGGCCTTCTCCACACGGCCCCACACCTCCACTCAAACAGCATCACCACCCAACCACAGCAAGCTCTTCACGGGCCCCCAAAGGCAGCACAGGCTTCGTAGTCATGGCCCCGAGCTTTCATCACTCTTTCATCTCGTCTTCTGTTTCTCAACCAACTCCCGTTTCAAGTCGAAACCAGAAGTCACTTCCACCACTGGCAGATTAACTGTCCCCTCCCACCCTCCTCCCCAGCGCTCCCCACCCTGTACCTCATGGTCCTGTGGCCCCACCGCATCGTCGGCACAAGTGCCCCCACCAACAGCGAGGCTCCCGGTACCCAGGGACAGGAAGGGTGCTTATTTATCTTTATTATCCTCCATCCATACTAACTGCCTGTGAGATTTATGGGGAAGGAGGTTTGCCCCGGAGCTGGATGAACCAGTCTGGTTAATCGGCATCTTCAGACAGAGCCTTGGGGGGCGGGGGCGGGGGCGGGGGGGGGGTGCTGGCAGGAGGCGTCCTGGGACACAGGGCCCATCCATCACTACCCCCACCACTCGGAGCTGCCCGCAGCCATCTGCAAAGGGCAGGCAGGAAAGATTGCTTCCTTGGGTTCTGTGCAAAACCAGCATCTAAGCTAAAATGTAAAACACTTGTGAAGAAAAGTTGACTACTCGAGGCCACGAGTCGCTTTTAGATATAGCTGAACTAACCCGTGACAGAAACCGGATTTCTGAAGTGTGAACAGGCACAAGACTCATTCCTTATTAAATCCAGCGCTCTTTAATAGGAAGCCCTTTCCACAGCCAGCTTGACTTATTCCACGTATCTGGAAGTGATAAACCTGGAGTTCCTGTTGTGGTTCAGCGGGTTAAGGACTTGACATAGTGCCCGTGAGGATTCGGGTTCAATCCTTGGCCTTGCTCAGTGGGTTAAGGATCTTGCTGCAAGCTGCGACACAGGTCGAATCTGGCATTGCTGTGGCTGTGGAGTAGGCAGGCAGCTCCAGCTCCAGTTCGACCCCTGGCCTGGGAACCTCCCTTATGCTGCAGGTGCAACTGTAAAAAGAATGTATAAATAGATAGATGATAGATGATAGATGATAGATAGATAGATAGATAGATAGATAGATAGATAGATAGATAGATTAAAAAAAAAAACCTGCATTCCCTTCTAAAAGCCTAAACCTGACATTTTTCAAAATTTTGCGAAACCTACTCCTTCTCGCCTGCATGAGCCCGTGACTGCAGACTGGACCGGCGCCGCTCAGCCACAGCACCGCCCTCGGAGGTTCTGGAAGGAAGCCGCCTGCATCGTCACTCTGGCTCGCCCTCCCTCTGTTTTCCCAGCCCAGGAGCTTGCTGCCATGAGAGCAGTTTGAGTTCTGCTCTTTTAGGTCTGTGGAGTTGATGTTTTTAGAGGTTTTCCTGGCATCGGCCTTTTCACATTGATTTCTCACAGTTCCAAAATTGAGTTCAAATAGCGGCGCCGCATTAGGTCTCGGTTCGCAGACCCCGATCTTGATTCACGGCACTTGACGCTTCATTCCCGTGGCCCTGACCTAATTCCACGCCTCCACCTCGGCCTCGATCCCACGCTTACCATCAATATTCGACCACAGGGATGAGAACAGCCAGACGTATGACTGTAGCTTTTGGAGCTGGACTCACACGTAATTCTTTTTCCTGTTAATGCAAGGGGAAAACAGAAAAGAAATGAACAGCATTTACTTCTCAGAAGAGCAGCTACTGTTTTTGTTTTTTTTTTTAATGATGGTTTTATTGAGTTCCTTTTCACAACAGGGCACTGAAAGGCGAGCGATGAACAGCTCCTGCTGTTTCTTTCTGCTTCCTGCACCTCAGGAAGAGGCTGCGGGGTCAGCCACACCTGGCACAGTCCCCTCTGGTTCTCTGTCAAGAAGCGGGACGAGGAGTTCCCGTTGTGGCTTAGCAGGTGAAGAACCCAACTAGTATCCATAAGGATGTGGGTTCGAGCCCTGGCCTCACGCAGTGTTGGTTAAGGATCCGGTGTTGCTGTGAGCTGCAGCGCTTAAGTCCCAGATGCAGCTCAGAGGCCGGCAGCTGCAGCTCCAATTCAACCCCTAGCCTGGGAAGCTCCATAGGCCACAGATGTAGCCCTTAAAAAAAAAAAATGGAGGTGGGACCAAAAAAGCCTGGCATCTACCTGCCCCCAAATTATCTCCCGGTGACCCGCCATGATGCTCCTTTTTCTACCTCCTGAGCTCCCAGCATGAAAGCACATATGTGAGCCCAGCAGTGCTTCTGTCTCAGCTGCTGCAGCCTCCTGGTTTTCCCATCATCTTGGAAACAGCTATTAATCTCCCAGGTAGGTTCAGGGCATTCTTAACGAACGATTAATCTACTCAGTCAACTCGCCTAAGATGGTGACATTCTCTCTCCTACATCTATTCGCACACCCTCAGCCACGTCCCACCCCTCGGTCCCTGCGTCCCGAGGCTGCCCCTCAGAAGGACCTCTGTGATGCCTCCCCTTGTTTTTCTCTCCAAGCACGGGCCGAAGGACCAGCTCTGCTCTGCCTGCTCTGGAGCCACAGTGAAGCCCCTGCATCCCTTTCCAGAGGCCACAGGAGAGACGGGACGAGGGAACAGGTGGGTCCCAGCCCCAGAAGCCAAAGTGAGCTGGTGGGGGATTAATGCACAGGATAAACAGGAGCAGGAGAGAGGCAGGCCAGTCTCGGTTCCATCACACCTTGGGTCCAGAGGGAAATGTAACACGGAGTTCCCATCGTGGCTCATGGGTGATGAACCCAACTAGTATCCCTGAGGATGCAGGTTCGATCTCTGGCCTCGCTCAGTGGGTTAAGGATCCGGCATTGCCATGAGCTGTGGTGTAGGTTGAAGATGTAGCTCGGATCCAGTGTTGCTGTGGCTGTGGTGTAGGCCAGAGGCAACAGCCCCAATTCGACCCCTAGTCTGCGAACCTCCATATGCCGCAAGTGTAGCCCTAAAAAAAAACAAAAAAAGAATGAAATGTAACCCCAATTTGGGGTAAATATGCAATTTTCTCTGCTGTTGGCTACTGAGTTGTGCTTTCTGCTTCTTTGTACTGAAAAGAACTTCTCATTAGATTTTGTGCTGTTGCAGCCGTGATGGAATGGAGCCAGGGAACGGAGTGAAGGGGAGAAAGCCAGGGGAGGTTCTGGGAAGGAAACTTCGCAACCATATGCTTTTCCACACTGGACTGGAGAGTAGAAATCTTACAAATGAAAGGTGGCCTCTGAAGAAGAGAAAAGGAAGAGGAAGAAGGAAGGAGCCGTTGAGTTCTCCACCTTGCAGACTCTGGCCTGCAAGAGTGGAACCGAGACGGGCCTGCTTCTCTCTTCAGACCTGCCACTGTTGTCACTGCTTCAGCACCCTCCATGTCCCCAATAACTGGCTCTCTGCTGCTTTCCCTTCTCACATTGGGTACCAGGGAACCCTGCAGGAGACAGACCAACTCCAAGGAGCTACTAAGAAGCAATTGCCATTGACACCTCTTTCCTGGCTCTCCCAGACCCTGCCCAGCCCAGTTAAAGACGCTGCTGAGTTCATGGTCTAGCAACCTTGAGTAAGAGACTTGCCTGGAATCTCCAAGAACTTCATTTCCCCATTATAATTGTGAAAGAATGTTTATTAGGATTATGACTAGGTTGAATTTAACCACCCTTGTTAACACCTTTGTTTCATTTGATAGTTCACTGGGTTTTTAAAGAAAATAAATTACCAGTTAACTAGGTTGGCCTAGAGGTGGAAAATTACAGCTCACCCTATAAAACATATTGTGGAAAATATTCTCAGTTGTGTCTTTTAAGGTTCTTATGGCATAAAGCCATGTACACCATCTTGTTAGCATATGAGCCATTTTAAATTAAAATTTTTTCATGGAGTCCTAGTGTTAAAATAACTTTAAGCTTAGTGACACTTTGACATGTACACACAAGCTAATAAAGCTAAATATGAGATATTTATGCTTGTAATTTTCAGACAAGTATAAACCTGAAATAATTTGAAAAACAAGATTGTCGCCTTTAGCTTTAGTTTATTAGTTGTATACTTTTAATATTATGAATTATGTTATTTTACTGAAACTAAATCAGTGTCCACAACACCAATATGGTATAGACCACCCCTATGCAGGTGACACCTGACTTGAAAGGTCCCACAGTGTGGGGAGGAAGAAGATGGAAAATACATATTTGAGAAGATAGCGGCTCAGAATTTGAGTGCACTGAGGAAAGACATCACCTGCAGATACACAGAGCCCTAAATTCCAAAGTAAGATGAATTTTTAAGAAAGATATTTCCCAATTCAGAAACAATAGAGAAGCTCATATCAATTTCACCCTCAAACTGATAAAAATTAGAAACTCTATTGGAAAAAAAAAATATTTCTGAAGGCACCAGAGATGAGCCTAGAGAGCTAGGAAACAGGAGGCAACATGCTCCTGGAAGAATGTGTATGTATGCACAACACTTAACACTCATTGTGGTTTTTCTCTGAGGACACTTCTGATTCATGGCAGCACATGCAGGCATGAAGCTCGACCAGAAAGAGGTCCCGATGGAAACTGTTCTTGATTTCCAATCATTTCAGCCCCATCGTTTTTCCATTCAGGGCTGAAATGATTGGAAATTGACAAAAATGTCTGGAAAGAAAGGAGGCACAGGTGGGAGCCTCAAAACCTTCAGAGTAAATTGAATCAAATCTTTGCATGACTCCAAAAAGCCCAATGGAAAAGTTTCAGAAGCTGCCTGCTACCGAGGAGAGAAACTGGCTGGGTACCTCGAGCTCCCAGTGAAGTTCCTGCAGTCACACAGTCAGAACAAATACCACATCTCAGGACTAACAGATTCACCCTCTGACCAACAGCAAAATCTATATAATTTGTTCCTTACAAAGCCTTAAACCAACTCTCAACAGGACTGAGACATTGGCCCAATAATTTAACTGTCTTCCAGAACAAATACTACATCCTGTAGAGGAAGATATCAAAATCCAGAGTTTCTACAATGTTCTATTCATACTATCAGCAGAATGTGAAGAATTATTAGGTATGAAAGGAGAAGACATTAATCTAACAATATCAATAATCACTTTAAAGTGCATGGTATAAGAAAACCTTTAAAGGATTGTTGAGGATTTAAAAAACACCCAGGAGTTTCAATGTGGCTCAGAGGTTAACGAACCCAATTAGTATCCATGAGGTTGTGGGTTAGATCCCTGGCCCCACTCAGTGGGTTAAGGATCCGGCGTTGCTGTGAGCTGTGGTGTAGGTAGTAGATGCAGCTCAGATTTGGTGTTGCTGTGGCTGTGGTATAGGTTGGTAGCTACAGCTACAGCTAGACCCCTAGCCTGGGAACCTCCATACGCCACGGGTGAGGCCCTAAAAAGACAAAAAAATAAAAGAAAAGAATAAAAACCACCCATTCTTTGTTGTCTACAAAAAAAAGTATTAAATATAAAGATTCAGACAAGTTTAATTGAAGAGATGGAGAAAATTATATCATGCTAAGACCAAAGGGAAAAAAAGTTGTACTAGCTATAAATATTTCAGACAAAGTAGATTTCAGAACAAAGACAATTACAGTGATAAAGAGGAACATTAAACAAAGATAAAGGACTGGATTCTCCAGGACGTAATGATAAACATGAATATGCCACGTGACAGGAAATCAAAATACACAAGAAAAAAAAAAAACTAATAGAAATGAAAGAAGAAACAGACAACTCCACCACTAGAGTTGGAGACTTCAACACTCCCTGTCAGTAACTGATAGATCAAGTGGGCAGAAAATCAGTAAATATACAGATAACAGGAACAACACCATCAATCAACTTGATCCAGTTGACATTTTTAGAAGACTTCGTTCAGTGGTAACAGAATACACGTGCTTCTTAAGCTTACATGGAACTTTTAGCAAGATAAGCCACATTCCAGGTCATGAAAAATACCTTAACACATTTTAAAGAACATACACAGTACAGACTACAGTGGAATTAAAGTAGAAATCAATAACAAAGATGGCTGGACATCTTCCAAATATTTGGAAATTAAATCACACACTTCTAAAGAACTCATAGATCAAGAAGAGATCTCAGAGAAATTAAAAACTATTTTGTGCTAAAAGAAACTGAAAATACAGTTTGGCAAAACTTATGGGATTTATCAAAACCATCAAAGAAATAAAATCAAGGAATCCAAAAGCTTGTTCTTGGAAAAGATAAATAAAATTGACAAATCACTAGCCAGGATAATTTTGGGGGTGGGGGGAACAGAGAATACAAGTCACCAATATAAGAAATGAAAAAAAAGGAGTTCCCATGATGGCACAGCAGAAAGGAATCTGACTAAGAACCATGAGGTTTCAGGTTTGATCCCTGGCCTCCCTCAGTGGGTTAAGGATCCTGTGTTGCCATGAGCTGTGGTGTAGGTCGCAGACACGGCTCGGATCCTGCATTGCTGTGGCTGTGGTGTAGACCGCAGCTGTAGCTCTGATTTGACTCCTACCCTGGGAACCTCTATGTGCTGCGGGTGCAGTCCTAAAAAGCAAAAAAAAAAAAAAAAAAAAAAAAAAAAAAAAAAAAAAAAAAAAAAAAAGAAATGAAAGAAAATTATCATTACCTATAAGTTGGACATTAAAATGATAACCATAAAAGAATATGGAGCTCCTGTGAAGGCTCAGTGGGTCAAGAACCTGGCATAGTGTCTATGAGGATACAGATTCAATACCTGGCCTTGCTCAGTGGGTTAAGGATATAGCATTGCCAGAAGTTGTGGGGTAGGTTGCTGATGCAGCTCAGATCTGGCATTGCTGTGGCTGTGGCATAGGCCAGCAGCTGCAGCTCCAATTCCACCCCTGGCCTGGGAACTTCCATATGCTGCAGCTGTGGTCCTAAAAAGAAAAAATTAAAAAAGAATAGTATAGGAGTCCCTGCTGTGGCATAGTGGATTAGAGTCTGACTGCAGCATCTCAGTGAGGTTTGATTTCCAGCCTGGGGAACTTCCATATGCCACAGGTGCAACCATTTAAAAAAATAAAAATAAAAAAGAATACTAAAAATAGCTCTCTGTCCCAAAAGTTGATAGCTTAGATGAAAAGAATAAAATTTCTTTGAGAGGCACAACCTACCAAGAGACACAAGGAGAAATAGGAAACTTGGATATCCTGCTATCTATTAAAGAAATAGAATCACTAATTAATAACCTTCCAGAAAAAAAGAAACCACTGGGCCCAGACGGTTTCATTGGTAAATTCTACCAAACACTTAAGGAAAAAATAATACCAGTTCTCCATAATATCCTCTGGAAATAAGAGCAGAGGGAACATATCCTAGCTTATTTACACGTCAGCATTACCTCAATAGCCATAGTAGGTAAAGACACTAAAAGAAGGAAAACTACAGACCAATATCTATTATAAATATAAATGCAAAAAAAACTCAACAAAATATCAGAAAATCAAATATATATACATCAATTTATAAAAAGAACTGTACACCACAAAGCTGGATTTATTTCAGGCATGCAAGGCTGGTTCAACCTCCAAAAATAAAATCAAGGTAATCTTCCATATCAACAGGTTAAAGAAGAAAATTCCCTTGAACACATCCATTGACAGAAGACACTTGGCAAAACCCAATGTCTATCATAAAACTCCCAGCAAACTGGAGAGAGAACGGCACCCTTAACTTGAGAAAGAATATCTATTAAACATCTACAGCTATCACCATAATTAAGGATGAGAAACTGGACACTTTTCCCCTAAGATCATGAACAAGATAATGAAGTCTTCTCTCACTGTTTATGTTTATCACCCTTTGTGGGACATTGGGTTAAGGATCCAGTGTGGTGCAGTTGTGGTGCAGCCTACAGCTGTGGCACGGGTTTGATCTCTGGCCAGGGGAACATCCACATGCTGTGAGTGGGGCAAAAAAAAGCGCTTTTCCTATAAAACTACAGGAATCAAGAAAGCATAGTATTGGCAAAAGAATAAATTCTGGCTCAGCAGATTAAGAACACGACATAGTGTCCAAGAGGATGCGGGATGATTCCTAGCCTCCTTCAGTGGGTTAAGGATCTGTCTATGCTGCAATCTGCAGCACAGGTCTCAGATGAAGCTTGGATCCAGCGTAGCTGTGGCAGAGGCAGAGGCCTGCAGCCGCAGCTCCAATTGAATGCCTAGCCCAGGAACATCCATATGCCTCAGAAAAGAGCAAAGCAAAAACAAGTCACAAGTGTTGGAGAGGATGTGGAGAAGGGAACCCTCATGCACTGTTGATTGCAATGTAAACTGATGAAGCTGCTATGGAAAAGAGTATGGAAATTCCTCAAAATTTTCTAAAAAAAGGAGTTCCTGTCATGGTGTAGCAGAAAGGAATCTGGCTAGGAACCATGAGGTTGCAGGTTTGATCCCTGGCCTCACTCAGTGGGTTAAGGATCCAGCGTTGCCATGAGCTGTGGTGAAGTTCACAGTAATGGCTTGGATCCGGCTTTGCTATGGCTGTGATGTAGGCCGGTAGCTGCATCTCCAATTCAACCCCTAGCCTGGGAACTTCCATATGTTGTGGGTGCAGCCCCAAAAAGACAAAAAAAGGCCAAAAAAATTCTAAAAAAAGAATAAACAAATAAGTCAATGGAACAGAATAGGGATTCCATGAATAGGGCTATACAACTATGCAAATAGAGTCATCTGATATTTGACCAAGGAGCAAGGGAAATCCAGTACAAAAAAAAGATATTTTTTCAACAAATGATGCTAGAATAACTGGATGTCATTATGGGGGGGACGTAGGCACAGGTCTTATATCTTTCATTAAAAAAAAAGTGCATAGCTCTAAATATAAAATGCAAAACCATAAATATAATAGAAAAAATAATAGGAAAAAATTATGAGAACATAGGTCTGGTGATGTGGTTTTAGTTACAACAGGGAAAGCATGATCCATGAGAGAAAAAAATCAAATGCATAACTTGAACTTTAATAAAATTTTGAACATCTGTTGTCTAAAAGACACTGTTAAGAGAATAAAAATACTCTCCACAGACTTGGAGGAAATATTTTCAAGGCACGTATCTGATAAACGGTTTGCCCTCAAAATATACAAAGAAATGTAAAACCCAAAACTAAGAGAATAACTAGAATTTTTAATGGGAAAAAATATGCAGACACTTCACCAAGGAAAATTCACAGATGGCAAATAAGCCTACTAAAAATGCTCGACATCATTTTCATTGGGGAAATGCAAATTAAAACAATAATGAGATACCACTACCTACTTATTAGAATGGCTACATTGGCTAGAATTGGCTAACATCCAGGAAACTGACAAGATTAAATGCTGGCAGAAACACAGAGCAACAGGAACTCATTCATTGCTCATGAGAATGAAAAATGGAAAGGCCATTTGGGAAGATAATTTCCAAGTTCCTTATTAAGCTGAACTAGTCTTACCATATGATTCAGCGACCAGATTCCTAAGTATTTACCCAGCCAATGTGAAAACTTTTGTGCATACAACTCGCATGCAGAAGTTTACAGCAGCTTTATCCACAATCATCCAAAACTAGAAGCAATCAAGTTGTCCTTCAACGCATGAATGAATAGACAAACCAGGGTACATATATTCAATGTAATGAATGAATGCTATTAAGCCACACGCAGACATGGATAAAACTTAAATGCATATTGCTAAGTGAAAGATACCAAATCAGAAAAGGATACATACTCTGTAACTCCAACTATACGATATTCTGGGGGAAAAAAGTACAGGAAGACATTAAACAAGCTAGTGGTTGCCAGGAGTTCGACCTAGGCGAAGCACAGATATTTTATGGATGGAAAACCTGTTCTGTAGGGTATCCTTCTGCAGTGTCAGATGGGCGACACTATACAATTAACAAAACCATAGAATTTTGCCCTACAGAGAGAGAACCTTAAGGTACTCAAAAAAATTAATCCCTCAGGAGGTTATGGGGTCCCGGGATAGAAGCAGACTGTGACAGAAACATTTAAGCATTTTGTACAAGTGGATGGATCACCACATTTAGGAAATGTTAACCCAAGTAACTGGGAAGATGAATGGAGCCTGAGGTAGGAAGACAACGGGAACTGTGCCTCAGCCCTGAACCCTAGTTGATAAAGTTGTTTCCAACGGGGGCACAGGATAACAATTCTGTAATCACTCCATATGTTGGAGAAGTTGCCAGAATAGTACAGGTGGGAATGGGTCAGAGTTGAAGACAGGAACTCACGTTCAGCTTAAGATGATGGCTTCACAGAGAAATACTTACAGCTATGTATTGCTACGCAAGTGAGTATACTCACATGTATTTCCTTGCTCTGTCAGATCAGAGCATCTGGAAGCAAGAACACCCCAAGAGGAAAAATCACATCTAGTGCCCTGATCCCAGTTTCTAATACTACTCTGCAGTAAAGGACTCCTGAGTCCTGGGGAAATTGGCTTGTCCTAGGACTGGGGCAAGAAACGTACAAGATAAGCCTTGAGCAGCTTGTAGTGCCAGGAAGCAAGGACGCGCTAAATAATAAATACGCTAATGACTTAGATTGAATTAAAAATGACGACAGAAGTACATCAAAAGGTCATAGGAGCCAACTAAAGAGTTCCTAATGGTCACAGTAGGACCAATTTGAGCAACAAAGTGAATAAAGCAGTATAGGATTATAACCCGAAGTATAAAATAAATAGCCATAAGTCCTCATTGATGTAAACAAAGGAATAAGTAAACTTACAGAGGAGACTAGAGAGGTTTCTCCCGCAGAAGAATTCCAAATAACTGAGGCAGCCCCTCTGTCCTCAGAGAGTTGGATTGTGACTCCCCGCACGTAAGTGTGGGCTGTACACAGTGACCTCCTTCCAAAGCGCACGCGGGAAGGGGACCGGCAGGTATGACCTCGCCCAGGTGTTCAAGGTCGACATCAACAGTCACATTGAACATGTGCACACTTGACATCAAGTGACGAGAGTGGAACATTAGGTCCGTGGTCTTTCTCCCCAAAACCTAGAACCCCAGGCTACTCATGAGGAAAACATAAGACAAATCCCAGGTAAAGGACATGCTACCAAACACCTGAGGAGTTTGACTCAAAACTGTCAAGGCCATTAACACACGGAAAGTCTGAAAAAAGCAGGACGGCCCAGCAGAACCTCTGCAGACAAGCTGACTAGACATAGATGCGGTATCCCAATTGGGACCCCGGAACAGAAAAGGACATTAGATAAAAACTCAGAGAATCTGAACAGAGTCTTGGGCTTTAGTTACTAGCATATCAATACTGGTTCATCAATTTTTATAAATATATCACATTAACATAAATGCTAAAATCGGGGACACGGGTCTGGGGTATGTGGGAACTGCTATCTTCACCATTTTTCTGTCAATCTAAAGTTATTGTGCAATTAAAAGTTCATTTTTTAAAATATACTCTAAAATGACAAAATTCCTTAATTTTTCGGTAGTTTTTTTTTTTTTAGGGCTGCACTTGCAGCATATGGAGGTTCCCAGGTTAGGGAGGTTCCCAGGCTAGGGGTCGAATTGGAGCCACAGCTGCCGGCCTACACCACAGTCACAGCACTGTGGGATCCGAGCTGCATCTGCGACCTACCCCACAGCTCTCGGCAATACCGGATCCCTGACCCACTGAGCGAGGCCAGGGATCAAACCCACAACCTCGTGAATACTAGTTGGATTCGTTTCCCCTGCGGCACAATAGGAACTTCTTTATTAACTTAATTGCTTAAGTCCTTCTTTTAAATTGTTCAATTCTGGAACATTAGAAAGAAAACCCAAACTGACAGAACGCTGCTCAATTCATTCAACTCTCTCTTCAGCTGAGATGGCATCGTGATTGACAGTGGACACAATTTTAGAATCATTAACGCACAATCATCCTCAAGCACTGTTACTTCCTGGTTGGCCAAGGATGGAGCCTGAGCCACGCTGTGATCCGAGCCACAGCGGTGACAATACCGGATCCTCAACCTGCTGTCCCCACCAGGGAAATCCCTATCTTTTCACATTTTATAGGAATGTCACCTTTAGTGCATGTTCTACATGAGCAAAAACTACTTTTTTCTAAAAAAAAAATTCCAAACTATTTTAATTCTAAAAGCAATATGCTTAAATTTAGGCTTGGATCTTTTTTTGTAGGCATTTTAATACATATCATTAACAAGCAATGGTTTCTATCCACTAACTGGGTAGTACAGATTCAGCATTCATTTCTTTTGTATGCTGAAGACCATATTAACTTTTTATTTGGGGATCCCTGTTTGGCTTCACTCTTGTAGTGTTTGATCTTATAAAAACAAAATCTAATTTCTCTAGCAAAATCGATTTGGTATGCCCTTCACATTGTCGAGGGGGTTGAAAGGTCAAATTTGATAAGAGTTTCTATCTCTGGGAAGATCTGGAAGATACTGTGTGTAATTATCACATTCATTGTTCCAAGAATGTTATCACTATGGGTATAGTTGAGTTATGACTCCTAGTGACAAATGGATTTTCAGCCCAAATTCTGATTTGTACAAAAAGTGTCGTGTACACTTTTCTCTTTACCAACGTTACTACTGCCCTGACTGTGGGCATTTAATCAACATTTATGTCAATGTCTGAAACTAAAACTGTTCGTCACACTTTTCCTTTGCCAAAACCTACACATTTCACAATAGCTATAAAGCCAATGACAGCCACTGATTTTAATGTCTGTTTTCCTCTTTCTGGTAGTTAACTCTAAATTCTTTAAACGTTACTTGCTCAACAGACCACTTGTCTTTGGTACCGACAAGTTTACAGAAATAATATCTATTTTTTTTAAATTTATGTATGATTTTGCTTTTACGTTAGTAGGGTTCTCTTTTGAATATTTCATCCTTGGTAAAATATGATTTTTTTTGTCTGCATTCCAGGTTCTGCCTAGTATCTAATTCTGCAAGTATTTCTACAAAACTATGAGATTTCTATCATTTTCCATAAATACTGTAAGCGTGGCATCACAAAAAAAATCGTGCTTGCTAATTATTGAGCAGATATTATTATTCTTTAAGAACATTGCATCAATATGAGAAAAAAAATGTATGTATATGTATTATTGGACCACTTTGCTGTACAGCAGAAATTGGCACAACATTGCAAATCAATTCTACTTTAATTAAAAAAAATTTTTTTTTTTTGTCTTTTGTCCTTTTAGAGCCACACCTGCAGCATACAGAGGTTCCCAGCCAAAGGGTCTAATTGGAGCTATAGCTGCCGGCCTACGCCAGAGCCACAGAAAAGTGGGATCCGAGCCACGTCTGCAACCTACACCACAACTCACAGCAATGCCAGATCCTTTACTCACTGAGTGAGGCCAGGGATCGAACCCACAACCTCATGATTCCTAGTCGAATCATGTGCCACGACGGGAACTCCTGAAAAAATACTTTTAAAGGTAAATTCTGATGGGATATTCTACTATGCACAGATTAATAAAAATGGAATGTCTCAAAAAAAGGAAAAAAAGAATATTACATCAATGTACTTCAATGTTCACAGATCTTTCTTGAACACTCAGACTTCTTCCCATGGTAGTAATTACACATGTGCAAAATGTGTGATTTTTATGTGCAAGGGATGTTTTACATTCTTATATAAAGAACACGGATGTTTCCAGCCACAGATATGATCTTAGCCAAAGCTAGGTTATAAAATGTGAAAAATTTTTTTACAAAATACTTTGCCTTCAAACTTAAAATATACAAGTTGGTTTCTTCACGTTCTTTTCCCACTTGAAATAACTGTGATATAAAATAATCAAATTTCTGTCAGGCTTACCACGGAAAATGAGAGTCATCAATTTGAATCAGATCGCGCTGGCTAGAAACATTCACACACTATCAGGACAACGTTATGAGGTTTCATCTTTCTTACCCAGTTTGCCAATTTCATGAATACCGTTTTCTTCATCTTCTAACAGCAGGCTAGAGCCGTGTCTGTCGCTTCCAGTTGTGATTTTTGATAAGAAATATTCTTTTCCACTCTCGTTGATCAAAAACTCAATCCTCCTTTGATAATGACTATTAAGAGATTTTATCTGAACTGTTTACGTTTCGTATTTGGTGATTATAATTTTCTTCCAATTCTCATTTTTTTCAATAATTGAGTTGAATTATAAAATGTATAATATTGTGTTTGCAAATTTCATGGGAGTCACGCTCTGCAGAAGGCTGTTCAGTTTTGTTGTTTCCAGATTCCTTTTAAATTTAAGCAGAGGTCCTTTTCTGAAGATTTTCCTACTTCCTTTTCGGCTTTCTATTTCTGAGCCCCACTTTCCTGTTTTTTATTCATACAAAAGAAAGTGACTAACATTTACTCTCCATGATCTACAGTGATCTTTTCGTTTATAATACATAGTTCTAATTAAAATATACAATGAAATGCTATTTGAACAGTATCAATTTGAATATATGTTCATGAAAAATAAAAAATACAAGGACCGGAGTTGCCTTTGTGGCTCAGCGGTAACAAACCCAACCGGTATCCACGAGAATGTGGGTTCGTTCCTTGGCCTCGCTCCGTGGGCGGGGAACCGTGGTGGCTGTGAGCTGCAGTGTAGGTCGCAGGCGCAGCTCGGATCCTGCATTTCTGTGGCTGTGGTGTAAGCTGGCAGCTACAGTTCCAATTCAGCCCCTAGCCTGGGAACTTCCATATGCCGCAGGTTGGCCCTAAAAACAAACAAACAAACAAAAAAACGAGGACTACATGTCTCAGTGACAATTTTTTAACGTACATGTATTTTCTAAAAAAAAGTTATTTTTCGTCAAAGATATTTTAAACAATTTTTACAATTAAAGGTCAAACACAAATTGTAATAAACTAAAAAACTAATCAAAGTTACACAAATAAAGCTGTAACTGTATACATTTTTAAAATTATAATTCAATCTTATTAAATATTTTTAACCATAAGGCTATTCACAATTCTAGCACTGAAATCCCCCTAGATGCCCATGTGTAGACCTGCTGTGAGGCTTCAGATGAGGACCCGGTAATATCTGTATCTACTCAAGCATCTTCCCCCTTGCAGCTCGCACACTGCGAAGTCTAGGGTGACTCCTCCCTTCTCCCTTTGCTTTAAGACACTGGGGCGGATGTGGAGAAGTTGATCTTGGGGCCTGCACGGTGTCAGCCAGGAGATAAGAAGTCCAGGGTTAAAGGCCATGCTATGCCCATGTGGAGGAACAGGTGCTGTGCCCTTAAACTAATGGGCATTTGTTGTCCGTGTTTGTTCCATGCACAGCCCAGAACAGAGCAGGAGGAAGGGGGAGGGGCGGGGGAGGACGCTGTTGGATCCCTCTGCGGAACCACGTGGGCAGGTGACAGGGCCCACGAGCAGTGACGCTCAGGGAGGGATCTCTGGAAGAGCCGAAGCCATGTCCACGGCCCAGACGTCCGTTATCAGTAGAATCATCGAATAATTTGTTGTGCATCCGGACGAAGGATGCTGAAATGAAAGAATAAGAACTGGAAGAGGTGAGGCAAGACAGTGACCAAGCTCACGTAAGTCGAGCGGGAAAGAAGCCCAGCATAAAAGGAAGCGTACCGATTGACTCCACTTAAAAAGACAAAAACAAACAAAACAGCTCTTGGGTTTAAGGGCTGTGCCTGCCAGGTACAACCTTAAAGAGCAGCCAGGAGGGGTCTCAGCAACCATCAGCGTGTTGGTGGCTTTTAGCGGGGAGAGCAGTGATGGGGAAGGGACACACTGGGTTGGGGGTGCTGGAAATGTCTTCTAAGGTCTGTATGCTTGTGTCCACCCCGCATTCACTGTCGGAAACCTAGTGACCAAGAGATGCTGTTTGGATACTGGGCTTTGGCAGCGTATTCAATCCTAAAGATGGAGACCACCTGAAAGCAATTTGTGTCCTTATAAAAGAGGCCCCAGAAAGCCCTCATCTTTTCAACCGAGGACAGAGCGAGAATTCAGAAGGGGGCCCTTCCCCTACCACGCAGGCACCATGATCATGGACTTTCAGCCTCCAGAGCTGGGAGGCGTCGATGTCAGTTATCTATAAGCCGCCCGGCCACGCAGTCTGCACTGCTTCTTTACCGCCACCTGAGCGGATTAGAACTGTTTCTTGTCTGGTGGGAGTTTTGTGGCGTTTCACAGCATCATTGACTAAACTCCCATTTATGCTTGTGCACTTGTCTGTAAGTGTGTTAGACTTCAAGAGAAAATAGCTTTTAGCCAATGGAGAGTAAAAAAAAAAAAAAAAAAAGGGAGGGAGAGCAACTGTAGATAACTTCGTTAATCATTCATTCAGCAAATATTTAACCACACTGTGTGCCAGGCTCCTCACAAAATGTTCAGAAGCAAATTCAATATTTGAGGTCCCACTCTATCCTCTAAGAAGATGTTTATAAACAATTTCCTCACTTCCTCTCAACTTCAGGCCAGAAATACTGCAAAGGGTAAGACACACGCTTTCTCTCCTTATAAGCTGAACGCTGCCTTCCTGGGAGCAGGTCAGAAGCAGGGCTCTTTTCTAATGACGACCCCGGACAGAAAACACAGGGAGTTCCCGCTGTGGTGCAGCGGAAACGAACCCGACTAGCATCCATGAGGAGGCGGGTCCCATCCCTGGCCTCACTCAGTGGGTTATGGATCCAACGTTGAGGTGAGCTGTGGTGTAGGTCATAGACGGGGCTTGGATCCCCAGTTGCTGTAGCTGTGGTGTAGACTGGCAGCTGCAGCTCCAATTTGACCCCTAGCCTGGGAACCTCCATGTGCTTCGGATGCAGCTATAAAAAGAGAAGAAAAGAAAAGAGAAAGAAAGAAAAAGAAAATACGGGCATGTTTCATAGTCACCCACCAACATCCTTTATTAAATAAGCTGCAAACTGCCCTCCCTTCAGCTTTCTTAGGGGAAGGGGAGCCGGGGGTGCTCAGCAGTGACCCCTCCAGCACTGGCTTTGATGCTGAACTTTCCAGAGGAAGGAACACTGGATCTTTCCAATTCCCCTTGTTCTTAAAAACCTATCAGCTTTTGGAATTCCCTGGTGGCCTACTGGTTAGGGATCTCGCATTGTCATTGCTACAGCTCTGATTCCACCGCTGGCCTGAGAACTTCCATATGCCAGGGACACATTCAAAAACAAACAAACAAACAACAAACAAACAGGAGTTCCCATTGTGGTGCAGTGGAAACGAATCTGACTAGTATCCGTAAGGATGCCGGTTCGATCCCTGGCTTCTCTCAGTGGGTTAAGGATCCGGCATTGCCGTGAGCTGTGGTGTAGGTTGCAGATACAGCTTGGATTCCGTGTTGCTGTGGCTGTGGTGTAGGTTGGCAGCTATGGCTCTGATTCGACCCCTAGCCTGGGAACTTCCATTTGCTGCGGCTTTGGCCCTAAAAAAAAAACTAAAACAAAAACAAAATGAACAAAAAAATCTATCAGCTTGTTTTTTCTTTGTTGTCTTTGGTGGTTGGGATGGGGGTTTTCTTACCATCTTAATTTTGAATTTATTATTTTATCAGGTGATCATGGTCAAGAAATTTACAAATATAATAAATTCTTGGAGTTCCTGTCATGGTGCAGCGGAAACGAATCCAACTAGGAACCATGACGTTGCGGGTTCGTTCCCTGGCCTTGTTCAGTGGGTTAAGGATCTGGCGTTGCTGTGGCTGTGGTGCAGGTCAGCAGCTATAGCTCTGATTTGACCCCTAACCTGGGGTTAGGGCAGGTGCAGCCCTAAAACGACTAAAAAAGAAAAAGAAATTCTTTCTCATCTTTTCAGAAGGATATAACACCACTCATCACCATTCTTTCAATCATCATAATGGACAGTTTATTTTCTAGTGGACCAAGCTTCTCGATAATCTGAATGGACACCAATAACCAGGTTCAAATGAGTTTAGTACAAAATCTCCACATTTTGTTATATTCAGGAAACATATAAAAACTGTAGACTATATGTAGCTAAGGTTCATAGACTAGCATCCTAGCAGAACTGGTCAGTCTGGGCGGCCAGAGAAGCAGCTGAGATGAATTCAGAGCCTTGAAAACCCCATGTACTTCTGTAAGAGCTCAGTCATGAAACAACCACATTTTGACCCTGGTAGTGAAATTCTACGGACAGTGCCTCTACCCAAGAAATTCCAAGTAAGTGGAAAATAGAAATAGACCTCCCTTGAATCTTAGTAGACTATCTAGTATTATTAATTTTTTCTTATAATCCTTACTATCTTTCTCAGCTTCTCAATATCTTTTCAGAGCGTTCGAAGAATATTTTCAAAGCCCCCATACAGCTAATTTAATACCTATGAATTCCCCATGGATATCACAGAAAGATTGTACAGCTTAGGGGATTAAGTGCTTTACATTTTATTACGAAGGTACGGGCTCAAAATATATAAAGGCCTATTACCTGAACATAAAATGAGTTATTTTAGAAGAGAAAATTATTATGTTATAAAAGCATGTCACCATCAATAAAACGATGCATTTAAATACAACTCAAAGGTTTAAAAGTCAAGAAAATTAAGAAGAAAGTTGTAATTTCAGTATGATACTACCCTGTATTTATATAAAACTATTTTAATGGAATTATTATTCAGGTAATCTTGGATTTCTTTCATGGCTGTTCACTAACATTATGCCAGCTGCAAGGACTGTTTTTATTCTTTTGTGTTAAAACCACTTCTCAAAAGAACTCAAAGTAAGTAAGTTTAATTAAAATTAATCTTTGCTGAGTTGCCATCATGGCTCAGCGATAAAACCTGACTAGCATTCATGAGGACGCAGGTTCGATCCCTGGCCTCACTCAGTGGGTTAAGGACCCTGCACTGCCCTGAGCCTGGATCTGGCTGAGGCGTAGGTCACATTCAACCCCTAGCCTGGGAACCGCCTAACCTCCCTAGACCGCGGGTGCAGCCCTAAAAGGACCAAAAAAAATCACCTTTGCATTCCGCACTGAGGTCAGAGAGGCAGGCACTGTGACTCCCAGCACATGGGACTGCGCATCCATGAGGCGGGAAGCTCAGATGACGACGGTGACCTTATCAAGGGAGAGTGTCGAGGTATTTGTGATTCACGTGGTCCCGGGCACTTACCAGTTGCGGGGGGCGGGTCCTCTGTAACATGCTTGCAGCTCATTGGCGAGCAGGCGTCAGCTCCCAACGACCTTCAGACCTACAGACGGTCAAAGTGCAGTCCTGGGCGGGGTCTATGGGAGGCACCCCTGAGAGCCACGCCCCCCGCCGGCCCTGCCCACTGGCATGGGGGCGGAGATGATGAGGGGGTTTCTAGCTCAGCTCCAACAGCCTGAACTGAGAAAATCACCTGCTTAAAGCTGGTGCCTTGTCCCAGCGGAAATGGAAAAAAATTGTCTGCAGCAGTGCCTTTTGTTTCTTCATCAAGTCATCATTTACTTTGGGGTCAAAGAGATCCAATCCTAAGAACCAGGAACACTCGGCCTTTCCAAGCGGAGTGTGCCCCTCGTGACACGGTCTGTCATCTCCCCTAAGAACGCCTTTCCGGCGGATCCTACCCAGAGAGGCTGCCCAGAACCAGCAACAGCTCGGGAATGAATCACAGAGTAAACGTCAGTGTACCCACCAGCCGGGTCAGGACGTCGTCAGGGCCTCGGCACCCAGGACTAGCCCATGCGAAGGTTAATACTCAGAGGAAAAATGTTCACACCCTCTTCTGTTTCAGGAATGTCCTGGCATAGAACCCATATCACCTTTAGAATCAGTTTTTCAAGTTACACACACACGGACATGCATGCACGCGTACACACACCCCACTGGCATTTTTATTGGAACTGCACTGACTCTAGAGAGCAGTTTGGAAGAGTTCTTACCTACGTAATAATGAACCTTCCCATCTGTAAATATGGCACATTTTCCCACTTACTGCTTTAAGTTTCTCTAAGAGTGTTCTGCATGAAGCCTTAAATAGGTTTGTGGTATTTACTCTTAAATATTTGATGTTTTTATGCCATTTTAAATATCCTTTTGAATTGAATTTTCCAACTCATGGTGCTTATAGCTAGCGAATTTTAAAAATGTTTTTGCCTTCATTTAGCAACCTGACGATCCTTATCATAAATTCCAACAGTATTGAAGTACACAACCACGCTATCTGATAGAAAAGTTTTGTTTTTCCAACTTCCCAGTCTTTATACTTTAAAATTTTTCCTCACGACCACTTTTCATATGGCTCTTACTGAAGTTCAGATGCAGCGGTGCACACAAGCTCTCTAACGCAGAACCCTGAGAAGCAGGTGACCAGCGATGCTCATTGAGGAACGGCCACCGCGGCACAGGGTCCCTTGCTCCAGCCCCCTTGTCAGGAGGCCTGTCCCTGGAACCATCACCGCGAAGCCCAGCACGTCCCCTCGCTAGCAGCTGCCCTCCCAGACCCCAGGAAGTTACAAAGTGAAACTGATTCCGAGGACCAGCTCGCACCTGAGAGCTGTCGTGCCGCATCTTGTCCTTACCTGGCACTTGATCACTGAAGAGGGCGCGGCAAGCTCCCCCACGCTCAGAGGAGGTGTCATCTCACGCCTTTAGCACAACCTGGCACCTGGAGCACACTTGATCTCCCTGCAGAGAGATGTGCCTTTGTAACCGGGCGGGACCCTCTGGGACCTTCCCCGGGCAGCCCCTTACCCCGCAACTGCTGCTTGAGCGCAGCTCTGAAATGCACATGTATCTTGCGGTGGCGGGGGGGGGGGGGGGGAGTTTACAGGAACAGGGTGGCCTGACCTCCGGGGACAGCTGCAAGAACACAGGGTTTTTTGCCCCAGGAGGGCGGCGACAATCAACCAGGCCCCTCCCTCATGTTGCCTTTTAAAAAGATTTGCAATTTTGATTCCGGGAATTGGAGATATCTGGGGTGCCCGAGCCCCCCCGTCTCGTTTCGTGGCCCCGTGATACAGCTTTCTCTGCTCCGAACTCTGACGTTTCGGTTTCTTTGGCCTCACTGTGTGGTAAGCACGAGGACTTGTGTTAACACACTTAGCGCGCACGAGGTGGGTCCTCAGCCCAGAAGCGGTCGGTCGAGGACAGAGGGCACCCCCGTCCCCCCAACGCTGGAGTCAACCCCTGGGAACGGTGACCCTCCGCGGCCCCCAGGACAGTGACAGCTGTTTCATCCATTGAGCTGAGCAGCGCTCTGTAGGTTCCCCAAACCTGAGGAAATGGGTCTCCGGGTCCCCCGGATTTGTTGGGGGAGGGGTGATAAAGATTTCAATGGAGGCTTCTTTGAAGTGACGTTTCTTGGGGTTCCTGCTTTGGCGCGACAGGCTCTGCAGCGTCTCTGCAGCACCAGGATGCAAGTTCCATCCCTGGCCCCGCACAGCGGGTTAAAGGATCCAGTGTGGCCACCACGGCTGCAGAGCTCACAGCTGTGGCTGGAATCCGATCCCCGGCCCAGGAACTCCATGTGCTGTTGGGCAGCCAAAAAAGAAAAAGAACAAAAAAAGAGAGAGAGAAAAAAAAAGAAAAAAAGAAAAGTGAGGTTTCTCTCTGCAGCTTAAGGCATGACGTTTTACGAACGTCCTTCGGGGGAAGGGTCCGGCTGATGTCACAACCACCTGAGCTCGGCTGTGGCCTTGGCGTCTGGAAGCCCTGCCCAGTCTGTGCCATCGCTTCTAGAAACGGCTTCCTGCAAGCCTGACTCTGGGTGTAGATGTGCTGTCAGAGGCTACTGTGCTCGTGAGACGACAGGGTCTGGCTTTAGGTACCAGGTATCACTGTGTCTGGGGAAGGGGGGCTGGCGTGAATTGCTTTAGTTATTTGCGCTAAGTGTGCATGGAGAAACAATTATACACGTGGTTCCATTAACAATGCTTTTGGGGAGAGACGGGCCGTGGTCCACTCGGTGCCGGCCACTGGGCAGCCGGCCACAAGCCAGTGCGCAGCCCGGGGAGAGAGGAAAGGTGCAAGACGGGGACCCAGAGGACCGAGGGACTTCTGTACCGCTGTGAGCACCACCCCTGCGGACACACACCTGCTCAAGCCGCCAGCCTCGATAAAATGCTCCACGTCCCGTGTCCAGGCACTCCTCGTCCTCTAGGACGCAGGGTCCGGAGGCCACAGACCCCCACAACCACACTCAGGGGTCACAAGCCGCAGTGCCTCCTGTCCCCAGTTTCCTGACACCTTCCATCAGGGGCTCAGTCCCTCCCTTGAGGAGCCTCTCGCCCCCTGCAGTGGGAGATGTCACTGGTGGCAAAGCACTGGAACCATGTGGAAGCTCAAAAAAGCCTGGATTCTCAGACCTCGAGGATGACGCCAGAACCTAGGGGGGCTGTGGGAGCGTCTGCACCCAGTGGAAAAGGCCTGGTTGTGATGGTGCTGCTGAAACTTGGCTGCTGTCCCCTGAGGCAGGACAGAAATGCAGAGACAGAGTTCTGGGCAAAGCGGAAAGAAGTAGCTTTTATTGCTTTGCCAGGTAGAAGAGGCCAGAGCAGGCTAATACCCTAAAGACGGTGCCCTCCTTGGGGAGAGAATAGCAGGGGGTCTCTGGGAGTTTGGGCCTGGAAAATGGGGCCACAGATAAGGATCGGGGTATATGCAAAGCTGGTTGGTGGCGGTCCCTGGACTAGTTCTCCTGGTCCTTGAAGTAAAGAATGCTTCATCAAGCCGTTAACAACTTCCATTGGTTGGGGGTTTTAGTTCCGCAGACAGGCTCAAGCATATTGTTATGTATATTCCTCAAGGAAGAACCGGGACCCGCCCCCAGGCTGCAGTACTGTCTCTTGACCGATTCCCAGGCTCTGCATCCCCTCCTTTCTCAGATTAGCAAGCCTCTTTTTTTTTTTTTTTTTGGTCTTTTTGTCTTTTCAGAGCCACACCGTGGCATCTGGAGGTTCCCAGCCTACGGGTCCAATCAAACCTGTAGCCGCCAGCCTACACCACAGCCACAGCAATGCAGGATCCAAGCCGTGTCTGCAACCTACACCACAGCTAATGGCAACGCGGGATCCTCAGCCCACTGAGCGAGGCCAGGGATGGAACCTGTACCCTCACGAATGCTAGTCGGGTTCGTTAACCGCTGATACACGACAGGAACTCCTTTTTGAATTTTATTTGCTTTTGTTTTGTTTTGTCTTCAGACTGGCGGCTGTTTGAACCTGCCCTTTGGAACTCAGGGAAGATCGTGGTGGCTGAATGAGGCTTGTTTCCTGTGGAAAGGAAATGGAGGGGACACAGAAAGTCCCTGTGCCCGGGACCCCCGCTGGGCCCGGCTCGGTTTCAGTGGGAGGAGGCGGACTGCGGAGGGAGGGACGAGGCCGGGCTGGCAGGCGCTCCTTGGGGCTCATTCGCGTGTGGGTAGCCCCGCTCCGCTGGGGACTGCGGAAGCTCCTCCGCCATCGCCGCACGGCTGAGCTCGCCCTGCGCCCTGGATTGCTCAAGGTGTCACAGCGCCGCTTCCTTCTGGGGGGGGGGGGGCCCGAGGGAAGGTCCCCTCCAGGGCTCTCCCCCAGCTCCTGGGGCATCCCCCGCGCTCCCTGCCTTGTACGTTAGTCTCTCTCCTCTCCGCCTCCGCCTCCACACGGCCTTCTCTTCTCCGTGTCGCTTGGTCTTCTGCCTCTTAGAAGGACACCGTCACTGCATCAGGGTCCGGAGGATCTCATTTTGAGAAATTTATCTTCATCTGCAAAGACCTTTGTTCCAAATAAGTCACATTGTGAGCTTCCAGTTGGCCATGAATTTCGGGGGGACACCTCTCAAGTCAGAGCACGCGAGCATCATCAGTGCTTCGAGGGGTGGCAGAGAGCTGCTGACCACAAAACCCTTGAAAGTGGACACAAAGTCACCCCACTGCTTGCTCACCATGCCCGCACTGGCCGCCACCCCTTGACATACTGGCCCCTCCACATGGCCTTGACTCTGCCCCACGTCCCCTCCCCAGCTCAGCCCGCAGGCCAGTCCCCCAGCACTGACTTCGGCCTGTCCCCAGACAGCTTCTCTCGTCTCCTGGGCTCACTGACTCCACTAGGACATTCCAGCTAATCCCTCTTTTGTTTTGATCCAGGCTCCAGGAAGGAACTGCCCCGCTACCCCATGCATACTGTCCCCGTAAAGGCAGCTTCCAGGTCCTCTGTTTGCCCCAGACACCACCACTTGGGGCAGCGGAGGAGAGCTGAAGCCTGCGAGTGAAGGAGGTGAAGCGTGGAGGCAGGAAAGCCCGCTTTCCGTGCAGCGCTGCAGGCTCTTCCTCCATCTGACCTCCTTTTCTGTCTCGTGGGCCGAACGGCACTGGCCTCGAGCTTATGCCCGCTTGAATCTCCAAGCTGCATTTGCCGAAAATTCAACGCCACGGTTGATTTCACACTGAGTGCAATTTCACTATAACTCTATCTTCTGTGCTGCCAAATTGGGAATTACACAGCTTCCCTAATTAAAGAATTTCACCCCGTAAAGGTCTTATTTATAACTTTTCTAGAGTCCTTTGGCATCAGCCCCAAGCTCAATGTTAGAATCTAATTCTTCAATGTCAAAATATTAGCGTAATAATGAAGTTTGGGAACCTCGGTGGATCCTCAGGCACATCCTTCACAGTCACGAGGCGATTATTTTTCCTGAACACACTCCTGCAAGGTGGGGAATGGTTCCCAGGGGTTAAAATGGCACTGGAGCCTCGAGAACGTCCCTTGGCTCAAGCCCGTGCTTCAGGGAGCTGAGCGCATCAATGGGGCGCAGCGCGAGCATCCTGAATCCTCCCTGCTCCCTTCTCCAGCAGGAAGGCTGGCATGAGCTTCAGGGCTGAATCCCAGGAAAGTCTGTCCTCTGAGCCTGGCTTCAGCCTGGCTTCTCGGCCAGCACACACTGAAAGCTTTGAAACTTTACACCTCGTGCTGGGGTTCTAACCCAGCCAAGCTTCAGACTAGGACTCAAACTCAAAGGCCAGGACTCAGACACGGCCAGACTGGGATCTGAACCCACTGTTTCTTTTTTCTTTTTTTGCTTTTTAGGGCTGCACCCACGGCATATGGAGGTTCCCAGGCTAGGGGTCAAATCAGAGCTACAGCTGCCGGCCTACACCACAGCCACAGCAACGCAGGATCCGAGGCACATCTGCAACCTACACCACAGCTCAAAGCAATGCCGGATCCTTAACCCACTGAGCAAGGCCAGGGATGGAACCCGCAACCTCATGGTTCCTAGTTGGATTCGTTAACCACTGCGCCATGACGGGAACTCCATCTTTTTTTCTTAATTAAAAACAAACAGCTGGTCCCAGGACTTACTGAAGTTCAGGTGCTTTATGTCTCAGTACAGAAGGAATTCAGCGAGAGGCACAGTGATAGGTAGGAAGCAGATTCACAGAGAGACAGAGTAGGACTTCTCAGAAAATGCAGGAGTGACCCTGGGAGGAACATTCCACGGACAGAGGGTGGGCATCACAGAACAGGAGAGGTACAAGGTCCCCACGTATGGCGTGGTGAGATTTTATGGGCTGGGCAGTTTCATAGGCTAATGAATGGGAGGGTTATGCCAGCAATTTCCGGGAAGGGGTGGGGTTTCCAGGAACAGCACCAGCCACTTTTTGGCCAAAAGGCAGCCCTCAGAACCGTCATGGCGCCCATGGGCGTGTCATTCAGCTGCTGTCTTACAATGAGGTACGATGAAGCCCAGCGTCCCCTGGAAGTCGAATCATCTACCACCATCTGGGACAGAGTTGGTTGCAACCAGTTTTTGTCACCTCCTCAAGGACGCTGCCATTCTTTTAAAGATTGTGCCCTGCCCCTTGCCTCCTGCTTCACTTTCAATTTTCCCACCTGTTTCTTAAGAAGGATTTTTAAAATAGAATTCTTTTCCACCACTGCTTTCATTCACTATGTGCAAATAAATATGGATGACAGTAATTAGAAATTACTTGATGCAATACGAGAATCAAACTAAACATATTACGGGAAGGTGTTTCTGGAGTCTGAGATGAAAGAGACTCGCTGTCGTATGTTAAAAGCAAAAGTTGAATAGAATAGTTACTTTAGGCTAAAGGAAAGCATGTCTTCCAAAGAAGGTGGCTCAGGCTATTCTTGCGCCTTTCAAACTATAATTGACCCTCTGTACCCACAGATTTTGTATCTATGGATTCATTTGGTTGAATCTGCAGACGCCAAACCTGCAGACACTATACCACTTTATACAAGGGGCTGAAGCTTCCACAGATGTTGGTACTTTGCAGGCTCCTGGAACCAGTCCCCACAGATACCTAGGGGTGACTGTAATTGTAGCTGAATTAAAATTTTATCATTTGAATAGTTTGCACTAGATTCTTTTAAAAATGGAAATATGTGTAGGAAAATATTTCGATAATGACAAAAGTCATAAGGAGATGCAGTGGACAAAAGCTGAAAGTTGGGTCCCAGAGCAAGGTAGCGAGAGGGAGAGAGAAAGAAAAGTGACAACTGAACACAACAGGGCGAGGGGGAACGTGTTGGGGAGGGGAGAGGAGATCTCGGGCATCTAAAATTAATTCTGCGTTGATGCCACATTGACTCTATCATATTCCTCAAAATTTCCGTATGGTCTTCTACATATTTAAATGCTTGGGTGAGTGATAAATTCTGCACCAGAATCAAAGCCAAGGAGATCAAGGATCACACATGCCTACTGGTAAGGTAATTGCTACATTCAAATGAGCCAACAGAAGCAAGTTCCCGCTGGCCCGGAGGCAACCCTGATGATGTAGCCTCCAGAGAATTTATCTACATTTTGATGAGAGCATTATACTCCACGAGGGTAAATAAGGGTTTAAACAACTCAGTTCAGGTTTTAAGGGGGCAAGTTTATCCTCACAGACACATGGGCAAAGTGAGATTGACAGTGATGATGATGACGGACATCATGGTGACGGTGGCGGGGGTGGTGGGGGTGGGGCGGTGATGACAAACGTGATGCCGGTGGGTAGAAGACGACCATGACCATGGCCAGCTTCTTTGAGGGCGTACTACATGTTAGATCCGCGAAAACTTAAGTTATTGAATTTAATCATCACAATATATAAACTTGCGCTGCTGCTATTGCCGTGTTGTAGAGGAGGATAATAATAGCTTTGTCATCCAACTAGAAAGGGACGGAGAGGATATTCAAGCCCAGATTGAGTCTGGAGAACTTTCTGTCTTCCGGGAAAAGCAAGATGTCAATTCACTGTGGAATCGGGCCTTGGAAGGGTAGGTCCTGGGCCACACCTGTGAGGCCAGCTACCTGCAGACAGAGGTTAGAGCAGAAAACACTTCCCCTCTTAAGGCTGTACCTAGTGTAAGCTCTGGGTACGTACATACTGGTGGCTGCGAAGGAAGACTCTTGCCTTAGAGGAAGCAGAGAAGAAGCAAAGGAGAGGAAATGTTTCAGAAGGAGAGGGAGAGGTGCCAGGGGTGGGGGGGTGCTGTGGAGCTGCTTGTACCTAATTAGGAGGAGCTGATAAAGGGCAGAAAATAACCACGTCTACTGGGACCTCACCCCAATTCTCATCCTTCTGCCTTCTACTCTTCAATCTCCAGAGGGCTCCGTCTACAATTATCAGTGATTTAGTGCACAACCAGGGGGCTACCCACAGCGGGGTTGCCAGACGAAACACAGAGTGCCTCGATGTGTTTGGGTTTCCGCTAAACAATAAATACATCTGGGCACACGTGAGTCTCAAGCAGTATTTGGGAAATTCACATGTAACTGGTCATCCTAGTTTTCTTTTGCTGCCTCAGGCAACTCTCTTCTTTGCCAAAACCAAACCCTTTCTACCATTCTGCTTCTCTCTACTGTTCTTTCACCATGGAGACGGACAAGTGGAGCAAATCCACAGTGTTTTCCTACCGATTCAGAGTCTCGAACACAGGGATGTGGATAAGAAAGGCGGGACAGACGGAATGGTCTGCCTATTTTTGGTGGGGTTGGGGCCAGTTTAAGATTCCCGGGAGCAGCTCTTAACGACGGCCGCGCGCACATGGAGGCACTTGGGGGTGGTGCTGAATTCATCCTAGAAAACCAGTCCGTTGCAATCATTCATTCATTCAACAATAGCTATTAGACAGCTATGCCAGACAGCCCAATAAGCTCAGAGGCTACCCTGAAAGTAACAAATGAGGAGATCCCATCGTGGCTGAGCAGTTAATAAATCCAACTAGTGTCTACGAGAACGCGGGTTCAGTCCCTGGCCTTGCTCAGTGGGTTAAGGATCTGGCGTTGCCGTGAGCTGTGGTGTCGGTCACAGACATGGCTCGGATCCCGCGCTGCTGTGGCTGTGGCGTCGGCCAGCGGCTACAACTCCGACTGGACCCCTAGCCTGGGAACCTCCATATGCTGTGGGTGTGGCCCTAAAAAGACAAAATAAATAAATGAATAAATAATCTCCCTTCATGGAGGCCACAGACTGTTATGAGCTGAGTTCTGTCCCCTAAAAAATTATGTTGACGTTCTAAACCCGCAGGTCCCCTGTTAACTTGACCTTAACTGGCAATAGGGTCTTTACAAGATAATGGAGTTAATATGAGTCCATTAGCTTTGAGCCCTCATTCAATACGACTGCTGTCCTTTTTAAAGGGGGAAACCCGGACACAGAGACGGGAGCACACGGGGAGACGTGGAGATGGAGGACGGGGTGAAACACCTGCAAGCCAAGCAGCCCGTGAGGCTGCTGGAAGCTCAGAGACAGGCCTGGAGGAGACCCTTCATCAGAGCCTCAGAGGGAGCGTGGCTTGGAGCACCCTCGTGGCTCCTTGGGTTAAGGATCCAGCACGGTCAAGAAGGGATTAAGATGGCGGAATAGAAGGACTGGAGCTAAACTTCTCTCCCGAAAAACAGCAAAACTACAACCAAATGCCGAGCAGCCTTCAACCAAATGGACTGTAAACTTCCAAAAAAGATATTCTACTCCAGAAGACAAAGAGGAGACCATATCAAGAGGTAGGAGGGGCGATTACGCAATAGAAGCAACCCCATACCTCCTGGGTGGGAAGCCCCACAGACTGGAAAGTAACTGCATCACAGAGACTCAGCTACAGGACTGAGAGTTCTGAGCCCCACGTCAAAACCCCACGTCTGGGGATCGGGCACAGGGAGAAAGAGCCCCCGGAGCATCTGGCATTGAAGGCCAGCGGGGCTTGTGTGCAGGAGCTCCACAGGACTGGGGGAAACAGAGACCCCACTCTTGAAAGGCACACACAGACTTTCACGTGCACTGGGTCCCAGGGCAAAGCAGTCTCCATAGGATTCCGGGTGGACCTTACTGCAATTCTTGGAGGATCTCCTGGGAAAATAGGGGTGACTGTGGCTTGTTGTGGGGGAAGGACACTGGAGGTGAAGCTCTCGGGAACATTCATTAGCCTGCATTTCTCTGGAGGGGGC